>NETU01000545.1:12268-33888 GCA_003032515.1 Huntiella decipiens
CTTTTTTGCCGGACCGGTCAGAGCATCGTGTAGTTGGGGGATGGTGGTTCGTACATACTATTTTGGTGAGGAGGGCGACTATTCATGTTGGTGGATCATCTTGTGGAATACAGTTTGGATGATCCAGTTTGACGGCGCCTGCAGGTGATGTATTCACTTAGCTAGCGGATCGTATTGTATATAGTGATCTGGGGTATATTGATCTTTATTATACCCATTGGTGTCACCTCCAACTGAATCTACAGCTCTCAGTCTTCTCCTCGGACCGTAAAATAGCCATGCGACATCCCCCGTTAATCACATATCCAAATTGGATATGTGATCCTGAAGGATGATTTATAAAAGTGCGCCCGTTGTTCCTGTTGTGAACCGTCCGCGTCTATCGTTGTAGCACAAGGTTGGTAACGACATTGTTCGAATCTCAACATGTGCTCAGAGCTATGGAACTTGGATTGTGGTCCAGATTTGTATGGGTAGCCAAGAGGAGGTGTACCCTTAGCGGTACGGTTATGTACTAGTCTCTATCTTGTTGTATGTATATTTGTGACAACGGATCGACATCATAGACTGCAAGATCTATTCCACCGTATCGACTGTTCAAAAGAAGTGACACATCCAAACACTACCACGGACACCCTCATTATGACAACCCAATACGCATGTCAGACTTACTCCAAAGTTTAGCCACAAAACTACCGAATAGACTCCCTCCCAGAAGACTCAGTAAACAGTTAGGGCTATATATGTCCCACCTATGAATCACCACATTAGGCAGGTTTCGTCTACACAGTCCTATGTCATTGCCTACTGTGCCATGACACCACTATAGACAACAGACAATCAAGGTGTTTGTATAAACAAGAGGTAAACGTCAAGAGGTACATTATGAAGGAACAAATTTCCTCTACAGAGACAGTCACGTTACCGGTCTGTGATTCCAATCTTCATCTATAACTAAACACACATGGACACCAATAGATATTAATACCTGTAGTTTTGAGTTATCATGTAGCACTCGAATTCCCAGAGAAAATTCGTGTTATTACGGTGTTGAATGTGCAAGTCTATGTGGTCAAGTACTTGGAGCAAGTTTGATGAAAGCAATATAATACTCAGTCTATTCCGAAGTCTAATATAAACAAATGACAATCTCATCTAAAGCTTCAAACAATTTAAGGATACACTCTTTCCTGCCGACTCCCTAACGGGGTACTCCACACCTCAACACTAAAGCCCGGAACGTAAAGTAAAATACCCAACTCCTGACTCGTAAACCAACTTGCCCTATCCATATTGCCTGATCCTAATACAAGATACTCTTTATCCACCAAGATCATCTTAGCATGCGCTAAAACCGGTTCATCATGACTAGGAGAATTGGAAGCATCTTGATTTGGTCGGTAATAATAGATTTTGAGTGTACCGACCGCTGAGCCCGCAGTGCGTTCGATATCCTGGTCGGCGTATGACTGAGCCCGTACCATCTTCTCATACCGTCTGGTCATATCGGCGATTTTCCAGGCCGTGGTTGTGCCAGCTGTGATTAACTGTTCGACAACCATCATGCCCTTACTAGTTCGAATAGTAACATTTACTCCCCTTCCCAAAGCCTCCAAAAGCGCCTCGATGGCAGGCTCGCTCGTCAAGTTTGGGGTCATAATCTCAATATTGCGACGAGCATTTCTAAACAAAGTCAACAGCGCGGCGTTGAGCGGGGTCATAGGTGGATCCGCACCTCTTCCAAAAGGCCACCATGGGCGGAATCGTGGATTACTATGATGACTGGATGGCAACAAGATAGCGGGACACGGCATTGAAGGCTCAAAATCGAGACGGTTTTTAGCTGGTGACCCGAGAGTGAAGCTTTCGTATTGACTACCTGCGTCAGTCAGACTCGGTGTATAGCCATTACGGGAATTCTGGCTTCCTGCTGTACCCGGGAGGGGGTAGTTTATGGGAGAGGTCGCATCATGAGCGTCCCAGGTTGCCTTGTAAAAGGTAAGTAGGTTGTTAACCAGTGGTCCAGAGAATTCGATACATATCTCAAACCACGATTCCCAAGAGACGTTGCAAGATGGAAGCCAGGCGCGCTCTCTGTCAATAATGAGGTACTTGGGGTGCATTACGCTGAACGGGAGGAAGAAAAGACTGCGCACAGTCAGTTGGATACCACCCTCGTCCATCAACTCCGGGCTAGGGAGACCAAGAGATTCCCATTCGGTGGGTTTATAGGTATACCCGCGGTTTGACTGAGTGTGAAACAACTTTTGGAAAACTCCGGAACTGGAGAAACAAAGTGAAATTCGCAAGTGACTAGCTTTATCCTTTCGTCTTTCGGGGTCCCATAACTTTCTTTCACTTGCCCGACGAAGAGCAATATTCTCGAGGGTCTCTTTGAGAGATGTAAGTGTTTGTGAGGGAGCCCAGAAACAGGTTACAAGGATAATTTCACTCCGAGCAAGACCAAATACAGGAAGGAGGGTCTCTTCGTAAATGCTGGCCCCAGTGCCGGTAGTAATAGAGCGGGGAAGACATGTATTTACGAGAGTACTTTCGGGAGAGGAGTGATGATAGTCAGGAAAGTCTGTGGCCGTTGACTGCTGAGCAGCATGAAGAGCGGCAGACCAAGGAGTTAGGAATGAGGGGGGTATAGAAATAGAGTCTTGTTGAGACATGATAACTGTAAAATGAAGATGAATATAGTAGTGTTGGTTATGAATGGTGAAAGCGTTGTTGGTGGCATGTGACGTCAATGGTTAAAGAATAAAGGACTTGTGTTTGAAAGGGTGAATAAGTCAAAGGGAAAAGACAATCTCGCCGCGGCGCATATAAAGTCGTGATCACGATTGTAACATCAACAGAAGGTATACACGTAGTCAACTAAACCAGGCAACTCTATAACCTAGACACGAAATAACCCGTGTTACAGTGTTGCGCACTATCAGATATTGAAGTTGTACGAGTGAAATAAAGTAACAACCTGAATGTAAAGAAGCATCACCAAGGAGACTTTGCAAAGAAGCCCCTCCCAAGCGAGATGCGCGAACCCTGTGTATTGCTGCGGGTAGCCGACTAGTGGTGGCTGAAGCGGTGGCAGGCTGTGTACGTCACTTGAACAGTGGCCTTGTAAAATACAAATACAAAAGACTTCGATTTGACGCCCGTTTTCATAATGGAATGCTATCTTGTCTGTCGCCAATCGCACTTGCGAGTCCATTTGCGACGGATGGTGTCGTCATAGGTTGTTTCGGGTGAATTTACCCGAGTTTTAGCCAGGGAAGAATATGAAGCATGATTGGTGTAGATTCTGGCACATACGACCATAGCCTGCGGAAAATACGGGGTCCCGTCTGCTCCCCCATAGTCAAGCCACAGAGCGCTGGATTAGTAGTACGGTGGGTGACCACGTGCGAATACCCGGTGTCGTATGTCAATTTTTTTCACTTTTGCCTCATTTTGACGTTTGTGGACAAGGAAAGACGGGATTTCCCTTGGACTAGTTGATTGGGTACTTGAGGGTACACAGACTCGAGGTGTGAACCACTGTTATCACGGCAAACCAAGATCAACTGCATGCTTACACCCAGATATGTCATCACGTGTCACAATGCTTGATTATTCGTTCAACACACCATTGATTCAATCTTTTGTATATTTTTGCCGCCATACTTTTGGACCCGGCTACCAACAAGTTGTACATACATGCCATGGTATCATAAAACAAATCTGCACCACCACCATCAAGGACAAAGCAAGGAAGAACAAGGAAACTAAACAAAACAAAACACCTAAGCCGATTCAGACACGGAACCCTGGCTGCTGGTGTTACCAAGGATTCCACCAGTGGCGCTCTCGACCTGCTTCTCCTGGTCCTCATTGTGAGAAACCTCGGGCTTCTCAGCGTCAGTGAATGCCAGAATCAAGTTACCGCGACGGTCATAGTGGCGGGGTTCATCCTTGGCAACCTGAACAACCTTCCACCAGCCGGAAACACCCTTGACCTTACGGAAGATGATATCCATTTCTTCCAGAGAACGGTAGGCAGTCTCGGGGAAGAAGAAGTAGGTGCATGGGATGATGAGAGCGTTGATGACGGCGAAGATGAGGTAGGTCCAGTGCTTAATGGAGGAGAAGGCAACAGGAGTGATCATGACGACCATGAAGTTCCAAATCCAGTTGGCACTGGTAGACAGACCGTTGGCGGGGGCACGGATACGGAGGGGGACAATCTCGGCGGGGTACAACCAAGTCATACCCAACCAACCGATACCGAAGGAAGTGTTGAAACCCCAGAGGAAAACGACAGCAAGAATCTGACAGGCTTTGTTATCACTGTAAGCAGTAGCACCGCAGCAAACGGCCATGGAAATAGCTTGACCGATTGACCCGACGATCATGAGCTTACGACGACCGACACGCTCAATGAGCCAGATTGCGGGGAGAGACATAATGAAGAATTCGATACCACCACAGGCGGCGAAGAGAAGGGAACGATGAGGGCTCATGCCCATATCTGTGTAGATGACAGGAGCATAGTACGTGATAAGGTTGATACCCGAGATCTGTTGGAACATCTGGTTGACGTAGGCAAGAATGACACGGTGAAGGTGGCGGTTCTCATCCATGGTGAACAGGTCGGAGAATTTACCCTTGGACATCTCCAAGACAGTCTGCTTGATCAAGGTGCACTCGTTATGGACGGCGGGGTCATCAACTTCCTTGTCACGAAGAGCAGCAATAACGTGGAGAGCGTCTTCCTCACGGTTCTTGAGAAGTAACCAACGGGGAGATTCGGGCAGGTTCCAAACAGAAGCGAGGATGGCAACACAGAAGACAATTTGGAAGGCAAGCGGGGTTCTCCATTTAATGGACGCGTGGGCGTTGAAGAAAGCATAATCAATCCAGTAGGAAACGCAAATACCACCGGAAATCAGGGCACCTTCAACCATAACCATGGCACCACGGTCATGGGCATGTGCAGTTTCAGATTGCCATGTGGGAACGGTAGAAGTGTTAATACCATTTCCAAGACCGGTGATAATACGACCAACGATGAGATGAGAGAGCTTAAAGGCGGTAGCTTGGAGGATAGCACCGACAATCATGATGGATGTACCAAGCATGATCATACGACGACGACCAAGCTTGTTGGCAATGAAGATGGCAAGGCAGGCACCGACGAAGCAGCCGAGGTTGTAGGAACCGATGGAGATACCTTGGCGGTTAGACCGAAGGTTCTTCTCGGAGTCGGGACCACGGTTGGTGTCGATTTCGGGGAAGAGGTCAAGGAAGTCGCGCATGGTTAGGATACCGCCCATTACTCCTTGGTCGAAACCGAAGAGGAGGAAGTCCATGCCTGGGAAGATTAGTATGAAGGTGACGGGATATGGGACTTTGGTGCGGGAACTTACCGGCACAGAGACCGATGGCGAGGTTAAGAGCCTTGCCTCGTAGGCCGAAGTATTTGGGTATTAAGCCCATTGTGAAATATGTGTTGTGTGGGAGGAAGGATAGATGTGTAGTGTAGTGAAGGATGTAAGTACTCAAGAAGAGTATATAATATGGATATAAGTATGAATATCCAAGTCAAGATGGTATATATAGACAAATCAACTCTTGAACAAGTTGTGTTGTCTTTCCCAAGATTCAAATCCAAGATTCCGGGGGACACATGCCCATCTTTATACATGCATCGATCCATAGCAAGAACTACAAACGGATCCGATCAATCTACTCGTCATAGCTATGCACATCCATAGGGCCTCCAATCCTGTCCACACACCCCACCCCTATCATGGAGCATCATAAGTGCAAACTTACGGCGCCGGTGCGTAAAGTTCGTTCATTCATTTACGCTTCGGCGGGTCTACGGGGATGGGGGTGTGTGGCGGAACTACCTAAGGGGCGTGCGGATAGACAGCGGCGCTAGTGGGGTTACTGGGATTCGTGTATGGGGCAGTAAGAATGGAAAGAGGGAGGATTTACTGGCGCTGAATGCGATGAATTTGGGTTGTTTGATGGTGATTTAGAGGGATAGAATGATTGCAAGAAAGAGAGTGGAAAACTTGGTTTACTTTAGTACATATCTACGGAAAATTGTTTTGTTCGCTTGCATCCGGTAGCTGTGTATGTGTATATGTCTAACTACCGGCCCTTGCAAAAACCTAACATCTCACAAGACTTGTCTCAATTCTCCTCCGACTTGGACGGCCCCACATAGTTCCTCGTCACATATAGGTATAGACACACGCAGACCAAGAAAACCAAACTACTCCTCGTCATATCCAATCCATTACAAACTACGAGCACCTCGCAAACTCCACATAATCTTGGCAAAGTAGTGAAATCCTTCCGTCGTGACGTGACGTGACGCCGTATATAGACAAACAAAAGTATCCACCACCGTCAAGGAAGCCAAGGCCGAATTTGTCCCGTGGTGGGGCTACGGAGGGGGGCGGGGGAAAGAAAGAAGACAGGGTGAGTGGTCTATCTACGGAGACCCGAGTTTTGGTCGGAAGATGAATGCTACTTTGTCATTTATACCCGATTAAACTTACAGAAACTAACGTCAAGTCAAAAGAATTTGCCAGAGACATAGTATATACGGTGCCTGAACTAAGGGTTCGCCATCTCCTAGTGTTTACACTATTTTGACAGGTGAAAAGTAATGTCTTGGATAATTAACCCTTCACGTGATCTGATGTAATAAGATTCTGAAAACAAGATATTCTAGACGGCGGCTCAACGGCTGTGGCAAGATGTTATGTAAAAAACGGATAGTAGGCTACTCGGGCATGTGGATGTGCAAATCAATCGGTAAGCGAGACATAGAGGGAGTATAGGAAGATTTGGAAGGAAGTTTGGAGCCCGATAAGCCGCTTCGGTCAGGCAATAGACAGACAGACGGAATGACGGACAGAACAAGACAGGGAACGAGGAATAAGAGACTACATTTTTGGGGGTGTATAGAGGAAGTCGAATGGCTACACAGGTTTGTCTGTATGTCTTAATTATTACGGTGGAGGAGGATAGTTTGTCTGACATTTACGAAACGAATTAGGTGATTGGTTCGGGGTAGAGAAGAGGATAAAAAGTAAAGGGATAGAAGGGTTTGACGGGGAGTTTTGAGCCGCTGTTTTCTCATGACAAGGCGATGGGAGATTTGTTGTATGTATATATGTACATACAGAAAAAATGAGGTTCTGCGTTTTTTGACGCGGAGGAAAGAGGAGAGAGAATTGAGAAATGGGGAAAGTGACTTGGCGATACTGACAGGTTCAAGTGTAACTTTGGAATGACGCAGATACGTAGGTATGTACTTGATGATGGAGATGGGATATCGGCTAAGAGAATGGAGATGGTTATAAGTTACTCCAAAGAACAAGTCTCCGAGGTATACATGCATCGTTACGGTTAGACTAGCGGCTTCTATCAAAGCAAAGAGAAAAGAACAGGCTGAATTGTTTAGTGGCGGGTAAAGACTCCTTTGATTTTTTAGTTTCCCCAGAAATAGCGGCAGATAGAAGACTACCAGCCGCCATAAAGATGGAATAACCGCATGAACAGAACCAAGTATGTACAGTAAACATGTAATCCCTATCCATGTCTACGCCATGTCACATGTGACCTACCACACCACAGTAAACTAGACTTTCAACGCTATAAGAAATGCGGGGAGAAGAAGAACATGATTCAAACGACAACCAAGCAAAAGGGCCATTTGGAAAGTTTGTTAGCTGAATGGATGTGATCTACGGAAGAAACAGTGTCTAGAGGAAGGGAGAATACGAATATGATACTTGGTGCATGCGGACAGAAGGGAGAGAAATCAGCTCGTGAAGTCTATTAGCCAACTATGTATCCCCCCAAATTTTCAACCTACGACCCAAGAAACTACAAATCACCTCAATCACAATACTTTTAGTAACCATCCCCATCGAACTCGACTAGAAATACCCAATCAGGTAAATCGCCGTTGATATAGACATCCTCCTCCGTTCCGTTATAGTTGAGCCGCGACGGGGCCGAGAGATTTTCAGGTTTGTTTTCCACGAGTACTTGTTTGTGATGATTAAAGGGGGGTGTATAGTATGATTCTTGACGTGACCGTCTATGGCCATAGATACTTTACAAAGTTGATTCTTTGAATTCTTGGTTGGTGATGGATTATTGGGAGGTAGAAGGTCAGGAGTGGTGGATTATTGTGGGGATTCTGTGATGGGGCCAGATTAAAAGTTTGTGGACGGTGTGTGGAGACTTGTGGACGGGCGTGTAGATAGTTTGTATTTTGGTTTTTCGTTTATGGATAGAGTTGCCAAGATTGTGGGAAGAAAGCTTCTTTGTTGTTTTTGAGAGGACTTGGCGAGATCATGGTATGTAAGTGGAATGTGAGAACCGAGACATGATATTTGATAGATTAGAATCTCAGTTCAACTAGATGTCAAAATACGAGACATTTGAATCCTCTCCCCGCTATCACTTCAATTCGGAAAGCAGTCACATATAGAGACCCTATCTATGTATGCTGTATGTAACCAATGGCACATTACAAACCCAAGTGAATCCAACAAACATCCTTTCTAGTGACATCATTCTCCACTCACTCCTCCCTCCCATTCAACTCTATGTACCAGCCGTAATGACGTCACATCAGTGCATCTTCCAGGGTCCGTTTCAACCAACCCAGGATCCCATCTCCACCCACTAGTCAGGGCGAACTTTTGACCGTCAAAATCCACGTATACTAACCAAGTTCTTCCACGCCTACGGGAGTTAGCGGTAGTCTTTGATATAAACGAAAAGAAAAGCATCAAAACAAAACAACCCCCGAAAAAAATACGCCACGTCAAGTCACGGGAGCGTTAATAGACGCTGCTTGGACTACGTTTGGTCTTGGCATGACAAGAGAGAAAACTATGGATATGGAAGATAGGGAACACCCGTATTGTCCTGGCTTAGGTTTGGTGGATCCTAGCGGGTTTTCTCACCTTGTTGCCTCCTCCGCTTTTTTGGAGGGAAAATGTCATCATCGGAAGTCGGAATACAAAACAGACTTCCTGACCTAGATACGGTACACATGTCTACATAACCTACCTACCTACGCGTGCATTATATGTAGTATCCAATGACGCACCCATATCCCCGTCTCGCCACGAACCAAACCAACATAAACGCAGATCTCTTCCGTTATAACCGACTTCCCAAAACTCTGTATACAATTCCCTTCTGAGCTCCACACATGTCAAGAATATAGACGACAAAGACAGCCGTCTTGGCATACGATGCATCTTGCCTTACAAACACATGTAAGCAAAGCCTAAATGAAATAAAAATGAAACAAAAGTTTCCCCGGACTTTCAGTCTACACCGCTGTATATTCGACAAATCTAGACTAGACTAGACGTCATTACTGTCTGGGGGCCACAGCGCGTGAATGTAACGTTTATGCGGCGTAGAATGAGACTTTGAGGGTCTTTACTGATGGATAAAGTGAGTGCATGCGATGTATATCCACCAACCAAATCAAATTTCAAGATGGAGTCTTCTTCCCGGACTCGACTTGGTAGAACCTCGGACCCGTTGTACATCCATAATTAATACACCAAACCAGATCATCCCGTCAAACCATCCCTCATTCCGGAAGCCTTCCTCCTTTGGAACAGATATTCATCTTACCATCACAAGTAATCTATCGCGTGCTCTAGACCGTTTCTTTACAATACCAATTCCAATCACCACGTAAATCATCATATCTGTGTACACACATACGCATATATGTACCCCACAAACTATCACTCTCCACAACAAAGTACTCACGCACAGTCCCCACAATCACAATACACCCCCGTAATCCGTAATCCACTTCCCTCCTTTCTACCCAAGAAAACGCCGTGGCGCCGCCATAAGTCATGTCGGGTCCTTCTGTTCAGCCTATGTACATATGTATATTTATCGACACGTATGTATGAATGTCCTCACCCGCAGCCTCATCGCGACATCCAACGCAATCCGGTCCAACATAGACATGTATTTCCACATACACACAGTCTCAGCTGAAATCAGGAACTTCCCCAGACTATTCACCCCACATCAACCCACGACATTCTGATCGACAGGTCCAACAAACAACACTACACATGTCTGTACAATACCATCTCCCATCAAGGTCTCGGACCCCTTCAGAAAACCCTGTCCCCCGCTCATCCGGGACAATCCCCATTCGGCCTTGAACATATCCACACCGGGACCCTGTTCCATCAAACGTCCTGCTTCCTTTTGTAAGGTTCTTCTCACTCCCCGCCTCTTACTTTCCACCAAAACACCTGTCTCCAACAAATCCTCCTTTTACCTTTTCATCCACAATTCAAGCGGTGAGTAAAAGTTCTCAAAAATCTCATATGAAACATTTCCCAGCCCATCATGTAAGAAAAAAAAAACTCCAAACCACTATATTATGTACCATTACCCTTCCAAACCCTAAGCTGTCTGTCTCATACTTCCAATAATCTCTCTATGCGTCTCTCTCTCCTTGGCACCGACACTGAGACTAGCCAAACTTCTCAAGTCACCGACAACATCCTTAGCCTTTCCAAAGTAAACCTCGCGCAGCAAATTGCGCATCTTGAGTTCCATGTCTTCGACCAACCGACCAATATTGGCAATGTGCGATTCATCCGAGTCAACCACCATCTCGGTTTCCACCTGGCGCGTCATGTTACCAGACAGATCCATGTTGCCGAGGGCTTGCGTTGTAGATTCAAGGGAGAGGAGGACAGTGCTGGTGAGTTTGTAGTTTGTTGAGCGGCCGCGTTCCACGGCTTCGAAAACGTGGATTGAGTCCCAGACACCCGAGGCAGCGGACCCAGGAGTAGATGCTATCATCACGTTAGTATATCTTCCGTCACTTCCACTTTGTCAACTTACACTTCTTCATCAACACAATTCCCGCAAACCCATCGTCCATGTTCCAGAAATAAACACTAGACAACCCACCCTCATAATACAACTCTCTATAAACATCAAAAGCCTCATTCGCCTTAACCTCCATCTTTCTCACCCGCTCACTCGGCACCGCACCCTCCCCAGCTGCTCCCGTCCCATCCACAGGCGGGTCAAACGTGTTACTCCACGGGCTCCGGTATGAGTCGCCATCCCGGTTATAGTCGCAAAGGAGGTAATCACGACCAGTGACGACACAACGACGAACGCCAAGAGGCTGGTCAACTGAAGCGAGAAGGTCTTCGGCAAGATCTGGCACGAGGTTTATGATGTTGTTCAGGTGGGTTGACGTGTTTTTGGGGTCGAGACGGCGGAGAAGGTCACTAATGAGGGGGGTGGGTTAGTTGGGCTGAGGTTCGCGATAGGGTTTAGTGGCGCTTACAGGGCCGAATCGTAAGCTTGATCTATATCGTCGGACATTTTGAAAGATTTGTGCTGGGACTTGTAAGTGAAGAAAGGATTTCAAGAAATCAACAATTCGTCGTCGCAACCTCCTGATGCGCTCAATATCAATATGCCTGTTGGCCTCGCTATCCATGGTGGGGTCACATCCCAAGCTCCTGATTGGTCAAAATGGTCAAAGCTCAGGAGCTAAGCTAACCCTCAGCCTTGCAACGTCATGTCATGATATAGGTCTATACACATGAACAGCTACCATCTAATCTGCAAAGCCACTCTCCATACGAAACCCACAAGCTAAACATCTAATATCCTCAACCCAATGTTTCTTCCCCCCCTCCACGTCATCTCGTAAATCTGTAATCTGAATACAAGGAACTTTCCCCTCTTCCCCATCTTTACTAACGCCTCTAACAACCAATGCTTCAAAATGACCAACCCACGGCTTCCTCTTTGTCGCCCGACTCCGACTTCTACTTCTTGCACTATCTGTTCTTCTCGCCGCCGGTGGTAACCGACCGTCTGAATTCGGCACATCTAACTTGGGAGTTTCCCGACCAAGAGTGTCCCACGTTTGTTGGAGGACGGTGGATGTTACGCAGTCGCCGTGGAGCCAGGTGGTGCATTCGGGGTTGATGCAGCCTATTAGGAGGTCATCTGGGTTTTCGGGCTGTTGACAGACGCATCGGGATATGAGATTCTATAAGGTGTTAGTTAATTCATACTGTCCATGTATAGTGTGAGAGGCAACTTACTGTGAGGCGCATAGAGCGGATATCAAGAGCTTGTCTCCAGTATAACTCTTTTTGGGTGGTAGGTATATTCTCTTCCCATCGTGATACTTGCGCTACAGCCGATACCGTCGCCGCGTTGACTATATCCACTAGTAAAGTCAGTTCTACCCATACCAACGCCTCGCCAAGTTAAACTCACTATGATTCGAAGCCACCAATTCTCTATCCCCATGATAGCCTTGTCTCCCTTTCGATCTGCCCGCTCTCCCAGGTAACTCATCCGGCCAATACATCCAAACCAATCTCAAATAAACGCCCTCCGCATTCTCCGCTCGAATCTCCAAAATCTTACCAATCCACCCCCACGTTCTAAGATCCGCACCTTCCGGTATCCCCACTGTAGTCTCCCCATTCGCAACCCAAATGAACATTCCCACGATAAACTCCGTTTTCACCTTCCCCAAATTCATATCGAACCTCTCATACCTTCTCATTCCATACCATTCCGCAGCCGGCTCTACCGAGAATAAACAATCCAATCCACCCATCCGCCCATCTGGATCATCTGCATTTTGGGGGTCATCTGGTAAGGCAAAAGCTGATTTGGGAACTTGAAGGTTAAACGGTGAAAACGGTTGACAACGAGATTGTCGATCGGCTTGTGTTCCCGATGTTGTAAGACGGGCCGAGACATCCCAGTCTTTAGGTCGGCGACGGCATTTTTTAAGGAGAGTATAGGGAACCTCCTGTGGATGAACCGTCACACGGAAGTTCAATGGTTCCTGTGGAAGGACGCTTTGTGACTTATGTGATGCTGGTGCCATTTCGAATGTGAATACCAAGTAAAATCAAAAGTTAGCATTCACATGTTCACGCGTGCACTTCACATCAACTTACGCGATGAATTACATATAGGGTTAGGGTCCAAAAACACCAACAATGTATTAACCGCTGCCAACTTCAATCGCTATCTTCATTCTGCGTAAGAGCCTGGTACTCTCTAGTGCGGCCTTCCAACTCCTCAGCCAACTTGGCGCCCTCTCCCTTTCCACGCTTAATATCCACGAACCAAACAAACGCTGCTGGGACTCCCACCATGATGGCTAAGAATCCAAAAGCTGGGCGAATATCCCCACTCTTGTCAATAATCAACCCGACGATGGCCGGGCCAAAAACACTGCTTCCCTTGTCTGTAATCGCGTATAAAGCATAAAAGGCAGTTTCGGATCCAGGGGGGATAAGTTCTCCGTATACCGCACGACAGTAGCCACTAAGACCACCAAGGACGAACCCGTATACAGCGGCGAGTGGGTACATCTCCCATGGTTGCTGGAGACCGATTACCCCAAGACGCTGGACGATGGGGAGGTAACCTAGAAGGCCATAGAGCGGGACAATTTCAAAAAGGGCGATGCAAGCGAGAAGGGTTTGGTTTGGAGCTAATTTGTAGTACTTTGACAGAGCGGACCAGGAAAAAGCACCGAGGACACCAGAGACTGTAGAGATGACATTGATCAAACCTAAAGCCCAAGTAGACATATGCATCTGTGTCTTAGCAAACAAAATCGCTGTGGAAGATGTCGTCGCAATCGCATCCGAAAGTAAAAACCACGCCCCAAGGAACAAAACGACATCCATGAGTCTTCTCGCAAGGCGAACAGTCCTGAATAATGTCCCCCATGATGCGGCGACAGATCTAAAGAATGCGCGAACTCCAACGTTAGACTCATTAGGTTTCCCAGATGGCAACGGTGGTCCCGGCCTGGCGCGTAGCCAGAGTGCTGAGGGAATAGTGAATAATGTCCACCAAGTGCCCACAAAGAAAAGAACGACCCTTTGTGAAAAGGTGGTGTTGTGTAGGTACACCACGATAGCGATACAAATCAATTGCACGAACAACGCCGCACAATATCCAATGCCAACACCCGTAGAGGAAATCTGACTTGACAAGCGCATCTCAGTAGACGTAATCTCCTCTGAATCCGGGTCCTCCATACGCGCCGTAAGAAGCGGGGTAGCCTCAGTTGAAGCTTCCGGGGCCCTGGAATTCGAATTTCTCAACGCCGTAACCTCGGGATGATTCCGTACCAACAACGGCAAAAACGAATTCAACAGTACAAAAGACGCGCCAAACGCCGTATTCGAAATAATCGTCAAAACCGCGCCAACCAAATACGTGCTCGCAGAAATGCCCAAGAACCCCATAACAGACAACCCACCCACCGCGGCAAACCCAAGCAACATGCTCTTTCTCCTCCGTCCGTGGTCCGCCGCACTACTTATCGACACAACAATCAAGGCTTGTAACAACACTGACACGGAGAATGTGTACATAGCGAAGGAAGTCGTGTTGATGTCCCAGCCGAGAAATGTGACTACACAGACAGGTGGCCGTGTATATGTAGATGTCGCAAGACGGTCATGGCTAGCGGGACATGGCTTAGTGGGGTCATGTAGTAAATGGCCGTTTTCGCGAGAAAGTGTTTCGAGGAGAATGGGTATAAATGATGCTATTCACGTTAGATCGGTATCCTAACACGGCGTCTAAGAAACTTACATATTCCACAAATCACGTACACCTCCGACGCAAACGCATACATATACCATCCCATAATCTCCTTCCGACTAGTCGGTCGCAAGTCCTCCCCAGGATATCTCTCCGCGACAACCCCCTCTCTCGGCGCATCAAAATCCGGTGATAAATCCGCCATATCTTTAACAAAAAAATGGTACAGAAAGCGCACAAATGCGCAAATATTTAAACTCAAGAAAACGCAGAACCGCGCGAGGAATAAATCAGCACAGCGTAGCTGCCAAGTCACCTGATTAATCGCTTCTGCGCGAAACAGGAGACACTTAGAATAGATATCTATGTATCTAGCTGCCTAGAAATCCTGTGCTAATCCTGTGTGTTGTGTCGACTGGGAAATGTAGGAAATAGTTGTAGAGAAAGAAAACGGTCTGCCGCGTGAATGGACGCCACTACGCTTTACCTATGTATGTACAAAGTGCCGTTCACTGGCTCGGGTTTCACATGGTCGCGATGCGCCCCTGTCTTGATTGATCTCTTTCTTGTGTTTGTAGTATTGACTTCTCTCATGGAGCGGAAACTGCTAACTGGTAAGTATTAACCCTAAACCAGTAGTGAATAAGGGTAATATGACAGCAACAAAAAGACGAGGAAATACAACAACCAAGTCGACCTCCTCATGTCAAGACTTCTTTTTGTGTCATCTCGACATATTTAGAAGAACCTAATGCGGGAGGTTCTCGTTCTGTGCGACATTAAAGTCCAACGACCCACCTCCTTCAAACCTACGCATATATGTATGACATGTGTGAAATTTCTCAGCTTTTCAGCACTTTGCAAGATACATCAAATCTTGTAGATTCTTTCCCTTAGGACTGCTTCTAATTGGTGCCTTCTATTAAACGAAGTAGAAGGGAAGGAGAGTTCATACGGGTGGAGTACTCTTAATCTATTCTTGTAGCTGGATGACGCACCAATTTGCTCTTGGGATAGTTCGCTTGGAACATGTTCCAAGTGGCCAGCTCCGATATCAAAGGTATGCACACAGTCGTCTTCTCTTTGATCGTCGACCGGTTTTTGCAAGTCTGGCTGTAAATAGTTAGGGAGAGTGAGGGGAACTCACCGATGGAAAGCATTTTACGGCAATGGCTGCAATGCAATGCTTTGTCAAGAGAGTTGGGTCTATGTTGAGCGACGGGTGGTAGAGTATGGAATTCAGAGATTGATGAAGTGAAGTCAACCAGACTTGATAGTTGAATACGTGGGTAATGTGAGAAATCGATGCAGCCTTTTGAGAGTGAGAACATATAGTATGTGTACGTACATATGTAGGTATAATATGAGCAGCCAGTGTAAATGGTGAACACAAAAAACACGCATCGTGTGGTTCTTGATCTATGTACACTGACATCACGATATCCCCGTTTAAAGGACCAAGCCTCTTCGAAAAAGGGAAGAGGCACCCGAGTTGACTATGCACAAAGAAAAGTGTGACATTGTATGTATTGTCCCACGAGGTATGGAACATAAAAAGTATATACAGAATTAATGGGGGGTTCGTTAATAAGGTAACCCTCTATTGATAATGAAGTCATCATGCTTGACGACTAATTCACATTGTTTCCCACATTTTGAAGTTATTATTGCTATATCTCGCTCTACATCTTTTGAGCTTCCTTGAAGCCGTTGGAATGTTCAAGTCCACCTGATTTTTGGAGGTTTTTGGTTGCTATTGTTATCGTGAGCCTCTATACTAACTAGAAACACCTGTTAATATGACGACTCTCCAGGCAACGGCGGCTTAAACCGATGTCGGTATCTTGATATCCTCCGTCATTTTTATATTTTTTAGAGTTTCCGGTTCCGTGAAGATAGTCTTAACTTAATCTCAAATAGCGCTTATCCTCTCAACAACAGCAACGTGGCGCAGTGGAAGCGCGCCGGGCTCATAACCCGGAGGTCCCTCGATCGAAACGAGGCGTTGCTAACCATCTTCATTTTTTACAGCACCCATAAAATTCAAAATTCTTTTTTTGTATACACCCAGAAAAAAATCTATTACATACCAAATCCTCTACATTTCTAAATTACACCCTACAATACACACACACATACAAATCTATAACTACCGTCTACAAACCTAGTGGCTATGACCGATCTGTGTCAAAAGAGGAAGTAACATGCCGCCGGCCGTAGCGAGCGTGTCACGCATGGAAGAGTTGGTGCGCTTGCGGTTATGTGGGGATCCAGGGTATTCGGATGGATGCTCGTGGTTGTGTGCCATGGAGTCTTCTTGCATGGCGTGCATAGCGACGTAGCTAGTTTTTGTTAGTCACAGGATTGAAGATGAAGATGGTTGTGTGGTGTTGGGAACTTACAGGAAGGTTCCGGCGGAAAATAAGAGGAGCATGCCGGTATAGTAGTGGCCTTGGTCACCCTTGAGGTCACCACCGCCGAGAATGTGGATGAGTAGCCAGGTTGAGAGGGCACCGCATGGAGCCGCAAGACTGAAGATTACTAGATGTCCTCTAGCAATATACTTGGAAAGTCCCTGCTTTAACAAAACACTGGTTAAGCCGAATGCCGCGGGCGCCTTATGCACCATGATAGCCACAAAGATGATGAAGCCCAGCTTGGTATTTTCCGTGCTACTGCTCGCTCCCATGGCAATACCATCGGCTGCCGCATGAATCACCAAGCCTACGGTAAGAGCATTGCTCCGCGCGTGCGGCGCATTAGGAGCAAGAGAGGCGAGGAACCCGGTTGACTCAGTAGAATCGTAGTTACTGTCCGGACCGAGATCGTCGAGAGAGACTTCGCGGGAAGTATTTGAAGCGAGGTGTTCGGTGGCCAGACGGGGGAGACGGTCGACGAAAAACATGAGAAGGAAACCACAGATGAGACTGAAACCGATGGCGAAGGTGGGAAGTTCCTGATGGACCGATTCTTCGTGAGATTCAGCGGAGTGCGACTCTTGACGGGAGATGATGGCGGAGACGGTGTCGAGAATGTCCCGGTCGGTTATGGAGGGGGCCACGGCGGGGACGGAGGAGAGATCGATTATCGGTGTGGTGGTTGCGCCACGCTCAGAGGCAGCTTGTGGAGGGGCGGCGACAGCAGCAGCGGTTGATGGCGGGGTGGAGTGGCTTATAAGGGTGTCGATGCCCTCAGGGATAATGACTGTCATTGATGTCCCGACGAGAATTCCCACACCAATGCTGGAGATGAGGCGGAGTTGGGATTGAGAGAGGGTCATTGTAAGAGGCAATGAGCCGGCGACGAAGGACCTGGGATATGTTAGATATCGAATTGTAGTCGAGTCAAGCCAAGTGAGACCTACGTCACGGCCATAATCACCTAGAAAAGTTGTTAGTAGACGCCATTAGAAACTACCCAAAATGACTTACACATAGTGACAGTAAAAGAAATAGCCCGCCCATAATGATTGATATGTAGAGAATAACCACTTCACTTTGCGCGTTCAACAACAACGAAGCCAAGTATGGCGGCCAAGGGGTATCACAAGCCGAAGGATTCGTAAAACCACGGAAGAAGTTACAGATTGCGGCAATGTGGTGATTATATAGTGTGACGGCTCGTTACGTTTTTGTTATGGCAATTGGGCGTGAAATGAAGGCGGGGACGTCGTATGGCGGGGCTTAGCACAAAACGGCTGGGATATTGCAGTGACGAAGTTGACGAGGTAGGGAGGAAAAGTAGGGATGTAAGTAGCGAAGCCAAAGGGCTAATCAAGCTGTGTCTTGACCGGAAGACAACAATCGTGACGTTGAATAAGAAAGGCCAAATGAAGGCGTAAAGGAATAAAGAAGGGTGGTAACTACTGAATTTGTCAATCAGTCAGTCAGTCAGTAAACCCAGCAGTAACGGAAGCTAACAAGCGAATGGAAGAAGTGAATTGATTTGGAAAAGAAGCAGAGACAATGAAGGAAAAAAAAGACAAGGGAGGGGACGGAAAGAAAGAAAGAGAGAGGTCCGGTGGAAGAGAAGATATTTGACGATGCAGGTTCTGCTGTGTCGAGGAGGAAATAAGGAAAGGTAAAACGACAGGTCGTCGAAACGGATCCGCGATGCCGGGCCAAAGCGTCTCGTTTTCACGGTGGTATGGAGGTGACTTTGGGTTCGCGATGGTTTGGCGGGTAATTGTCGGGTAATTAATGACAGTCGAATTTGGGTGCACTTTGTTAGTGGCGATGGCTTGTACTGTTGTGAATGGTATTTAAGTGTGATTACTTGCTAGTGGAAATACTTTGTTCTTGTTTTCTTCATAATAAACCATCGATTTTCGTCACAAATCCACTGCATTTCACTTTGCGCAATGGATCAGCCAGATTCACCGACCCGTCGCCATATTTTATCTTCCTTTAACCCTGATGTGGATCCTGAGCACCGTTTGCGACAAGATGGTGAAAGATCAAGAGATACAGAGAGACGAAGACGGAAAGAGGGGGAATATGAGAGTGTCGAGCCGAGAACTAAGAAGTTACGGTTGAAGACGGATGAGAGACGGGAAAGACGTCGTGATGATGATGAAGAACGGGCTCGTAGGCGCAGAAGACGACATGACCGGGATATCGATATGTTAGAGAGTGAAGCTTCCACTGATTCACACCGTCGTCATCGTCCATCTCCATCATCACGTTCCCGCTCGCCATCTCACCGACGCCGACACCGACACCGTTCCCGTCGCCACCGGTCACCTACCCCACCAAACCCCCACATCAAACCAACCCTAGACCCCGATTCCGCCTTCCGGGCATCTCTTTTCGATGCACTTGCCGATGATGAAGGTGCAGCATACTGGGAGGGTGTATATGGCCAGCCCATGCACATATACGAGTCTGCTCGAGAGGAACCAGTGATGAATGAGGCAGGGGAACTCGAAAAGATGACAGACGAGGAATACGCACAGTGGGTGCGAGAGAGGATGTGGGCTAAGACGAATCAGGGAATGTTGGAAGAGAAAGAGAGACGTCGAAAGATTCGAGAGCAAGAACGGGAGGAGCGGAAGGAAGAGGACCGACGAAGACGGAAGGCGAGGGAATTGGAAAGACAGATAGAAGAGAGATTGAAAGCTGGTGAGGAACGCAGGGCAAAGGTGGAAAGAGTGGGGGCTTGGCAAAGATATCTCACTTCTTGGTCTACCTGGGATGGAACTTTGGAAGGAATTCCTTGGCCGGGTGGTGAGAGACCAGTGGAAGGTGATGAGGATAAGGTACGCTTATTCTTTGTTCAAGCACTTGAAGATGAGGAGATGAAGGAACGGGCAAAGCAGATGAAAGAGGAACGTATTCGGTGGCATCCAGACAAGATCCAGCAACGCCTTGGCGGCACAGTTTCTGAAGAAACGATGGCCTCAGTCACTATGATTTTCCAAACTATTGATACCCTCTGGGCAGATGCAAAAAGGCTAAGTTAGACCAACATTCACGAATACATTAATGAGTTATGATGACGAATCAACCCCTGTATTAAACATCCACTATCTATATATAAGAATTTGAAAAGTTACATGTTCAAGACAACAGCGGCGCCACCCATGAGAGCCCCCATACCCATAGCAGCCTGGTTAGCGTGACCAGCCCCGGAAGTCGCGGTAGCCGAAGAGCTAGAGGAAGTTCTGCTCGAAGACGAAGAAGACGAAGTCGAGGACGACGACCCTGAAGACGACGACCCACCAGAGCTAGTCGACCCGGTAGTAGCAGCGGCCGCACCACCCCCGGTAGTCCCTGACCCAGAAGCAGTCTCCGTCACAGTGGAACTGAACGAACCCGAGGAAGAGTCGGTGCCGGTTGACGACGCGGTCGAGTCACTGCTGGAAGCATCGGTGGTCGACGACGATGAGTCGTCGGTGGCGGTGGCGCTGGGAGAGTCACTGCCGCTGCCGCTGGAACCGGCGACTGAGGATACGAGACTGCCGCCGGCGGAGGTGAGGGAGCCGATGTTGCTGGTGAGACCGACGACGGAAGTCACATCACCTACACCGAGAGGGTCCTGATGGGCTGTTAGTTACATTGTATGGGGAATGACTTTATAAGGTGGGACTTACAGCGGCGGCAAGGCCAGCGAGGAAAAGAACGGTAGAGAACTTCATTTTGATAGAAACGGTGATAAAAGACAAGAAACGTTACTTCCCCAGGAAAAATCCAAACCCCCAAAGAGCGATTACCACGGGGTTTATATGCTCATCAGTCATGTCGCCACCTCATACCCCGCCCTCCAATGACCCCAAAGACTCCGAGTTCCGCGGTGCGTAAGTCTGTCTACACCCAAAGGTACCCCTCCCCATCCCACCGCCACCTCACCACGCACAGCGCATCTCAGGGTCTTGACAGTCGCCAACATTTGATATCCAGTTAATATGCGCCCGCAGCATGCGACTATCACCAATGTTTCAGCCGTATCCAATAGACTGCATGGAAATTGCCAGCAGATCACCGTCTCGGTGTGTTACTTGCTTCTCCGTGATTACAGTGATACTCGCGCCACTTACCTAATAGACTGGTTCTCCTTGACACGACAGATACCGGGTAAACTGGATTGCACAAGCGGGTTCGCTACCAATATAGAAACATCTAGTCGATAGATTCAACATCGCCTCATAACCAGAGCCAGAATCATCAAAGAACCAGCTAGATACTTTTAGCCTCAACATCCAATATCGATAGTCCTGTACCTCCGAATCTATAACCCCTCATAACTGAACTATATTCATCCCGTCATTTGCCGTGCTCTTTCGTATGTCTCATCCCCATTAACCGTGCATCTAAATGTAGTTAAGCTTGCATCCTGCACTACAACAACATTTATGTATTCCATGTAACACACCCACCAGCCTTGCCAATATAATACCTCCTAACACTTCACCAACACATGACTCAGGGTTGGTGGCCGAGTGGTTATGGCGTTGTGTTCAAGGCATTACTTTGATCCTTATGCCC
>NETU01000545.1:33988-72450 GCA_003032515.1 Huntiella decipiens
ACTTTTTTTCATCTTGACGAACTGGATCCACAAGCTCCACTCTTTAGTTACCCGTACCCATCCATATCCGTATAATCCTCATCCTAGCTGAAAATGATGTCACTTAAAACATCCGTAAATTAAGTGCAACTGCCGAGAACGAAGTCCGATTCAAATCTATTCCTTTTTCCGCAGCACCTCAGCTTCATATGCTTTTGCTGCTGCCTGCGTAATGTATGGCTCCCTCCCTTTATTCAGATAACCCACAATTTCATTTGCCTCGTCTGCGTTCTTCGCTTCAAAGTCGTACCGTTTACTTTCCGTACCTTTGTATACCACCAACTAAATATGGTTCGTTAGTACCTGGCCAGGCCCGACTTGTAACACTGTGACATACCTTGATATTTGTGGGATGTTTCCGTAGAACCTTGCATCCAACCACGTTACTGACGTGTACCGTTGTGGTTTTTCCACTTACGCCCGTGGCTGGAATCACGTGGATGTATTCCCCATCAATAACTAAACTCCGCTCGCTAGTGCCAACAATACGCATTGGCTGCTTCCGCCACACGGTATACTTCTTGTAGCCCACCGTCTCAGGTTCTTCCATCTTCAACGTCTCCCTAGTCAAAGGATGCGCCGTCATGTATTGCTTCTTAGCTTTCCTGCTATGTTGGGAGTCAACTAGGGCTGCCACCTTGGGGCTAGATGAGGCGGGAGACCCAGTGATTGTCAATGGACCATCGGTCGCGAAACGCCGACGGGTAAGATCCAAGTCAGATACATTCCCGATCGAAGCAACAGGGCGATCAAGTCGGACGATAGCACCAGAACCGGGAAGCTTCAACACATGGGCAGATTTATCCAGCTTGCGCCGGTTACAGACCATGTCAAGGACCTCAGCAAGATACATGTCTGTCGTAACATCTAGAGTAACAACTTGGCCTACCGGGGCATCACTAATAACCAAATGGATACGGACCAACTTTGGTTGGCCACGGGAAGGTGTGGCTGAGGAAGTAGTGATAGGAACATCAGCCGGGGTAACATTTGCGGCGCGGTAGGTAGTGTTGAGAAGAGGATTGCCCATTGGTGGGGGCACATACGGAGTAGCGGGAGCCTTTACAGAGGCACCAGAAGAAGACTCGGCCACGTTGAGAGCATCATTGGGATCTGCCTCTTCATCAGCATATTCCTTGCTCTGTACAAGATTATCTTTTCTCTCCGACTCTGAAGCCATAACCAACGCAAACTCATCGTAATGAGCTGAGTTAGCCCGTCCTCTACCTCTCCCTCCACCACCACCGGCACCGCCCGTGCTTGGCCCGTTATTAGCAGTGACAAACGAGGCTAGCGGCTTTCCTCTTTCCAGAGGCGGGAAATCATCATCTACCTCTCCGTCCTCCATCATTCTCAGTGTCCACCAGTTGACTCCCATCTTATTCTCTGGTAAAGGCGGCTCTCGCTTTTCTTCAATATACCGCAGTAAACTCAACCCAATCAACTCTACAACTGTAACCGCTCTCGAGGCACCCATATCATCGGTGACGTCACGACGAATCTGGACCTCAAAGGGCTGTGAGGCTTGGTTGCTAAAGGGGGCAAAAATGCGAACGAAAAATGGTGGTTTCCGTTCACCCGTGGTTCCAGCAAGGTTTGCAAAGCGTGCAAAAGGGACGCCGCTTCCCTTTTTCTTAAAAGCTTCGGAAAGGAGAGACCGTGGTTGAATCATACTAAGAGGCCTGATAGCACTCATTGGGCGTGCTGGTGGAAGAACTGAGAGGGTACGGGGAATTATAGGCGCCATAGATTTGCGGATTGTAGACCGGCGAGTAAACTTTCTAGGTGGGGTTCCTACAACCTGGGCAGTAGGAGACCCGGCAACCCGCTGAGCCTGCATGGAATTCTCTACCATCCCGTCTAACAAAGACACCGAGTCAATAGTATCCGGGAATCCAGACTCCAGCGTATCCGAATCGTCATCATCATCATCATAGTCCTCATAGTCATCCCTCCCAAGTGACAACTGTTGCGCTCTCCTCTGTTCTTTCCTAGACGCTGTAGCCCTCGCAACAATAGCCGCTGCCTTGGCCGCCGCAGCTCTTTGTCTCGTCATGATATCCATCTCATTTTCAGAAGATACTTCACTGCTTGTCGTAGTGTCCCGTCTAAGCCGTTCCTTAACCGTTTCAAGTGCCGACTGAGATCCGCGCCGAGTAGCGGAAATAGAGGCAGTAGAAGTACTCCGAGGGGATGCGTTGACCGGCATAGGTGGACGCAAATTGGTAGATTGAAGTGGCGATGATCCAGCACGACTTCTAACAGGCATTTTCTGGAATTTGATAGCCGAAGGTTCTCGTTGATGTTGTACCCGGTTAGTAAGCGGGTTTGGCGCAGCGGTAGGCGTCGGTCCAGAAGAAGCACCTTGATCAGGGTCATGCTCATCACTGTCATCGCTTAGATCCGAGCTGTCTTCCTCCAGGTTAGGTCTATTCTCCCTCCGTCGACGCCGTCTCGGTCCAGCCATTTGTGCCGCGGGGCCGGCCCGGCCGAACACATCAGGCTCATCTTCGAGGGTATGGATAGCCCTTGGTTTCTGGAAATATTCCGAGGCGATGTCCGTGGGAATGGGTGGTGAATAAGTCCGTTTAATCAAACTTGGGTCTGGCCGCCATCCGGTCGCTTTGTAGGCTCCTGTGTTCAGGAACCCATCATTGAGTGTGAGTAGCCGTTCACCGACACCGTCGGCAATCTCGGTTAAATAGCTGGTGCGGAGTTGATATGTTATCAGTCTAGATGGTGTCAGTTTCTGAAATATTGAGAGAAGAGAGGTGAGACTTACTCTTCAGTTTGTAGTACAGACATGATGGTGAGGTAACTACAGTCTAGCAGAAATCTGGACGAATGTTGAAACGAGGCTGATGAGATGTGAAGACGGCCTTAAAAAAGAATATGTATATATATATGGGCATTTGAAACGTACAAATTTCCCGTTAATGACTGATGAGACTGTGATGAGTTTCGAAATAGCAATCGATAATTTGATGAAAATACAAACCCAACATACACGACACCTCGATGAGGTCACTTTAGACCCTCACTGGGCACTGCCCATGCCGTCATCACTAGGATCAAGGCACCAGCAGAAGGGTTGACAACCCTATCGCGCCAATTCAATACATCAAGATGCCACCTGAACAAGACTCGTATCACACGAATCCCACGCGCTGCAACTGCACTCCATCGTCAAACATCAAAGAAACCTCCGCTTCCACAAAAACTCCAAAAGCAGGGGTAAAAAGAACAATCTAGTAACAAAGGCGAAAACGAAAGAACCGGCCAAATATGTATGTCTAGGAAACAACTGCCTTTTTTCCGGTTGCGTACAGGCGGCATGTGGCCGGCATTGTCTGTGGGAACAATGCTAACGGAGAACATGATTATGTAGATTGGTCTTTGACGAGGCTTCATTGTTGACTGGGATTGTGGGATATCGCCCAAGTTGGATTCTGGTACACTTTAGCATTGTTCTGTGGGCAAGTGATTGTTGTACATAGTATTGCGACTAGCGACAAACACAGGTATATAAGATGGACGATGGCGGCATCAGACCGTAAGTTTTCCTCTCCATTTTCACCACTCATCATCCACCAAAATGTCTACTACTGCCCATAACCTCCCTATCACCCCCACCTCACCCACGGAGCTCCCATCCGACGCCCTCGACGACGCTCCCGCTAACGAATCCCTCCGCAGTACCCCCACCGAGTTCTACCCCGGGCAACCTCGGTCCCTCTCCGGCACTGCGTTCCGCGCCTTCTGCCTCGGTAGTGTCCTTTCTTTCTCCTTAGTTTCCATTCCACTTCTACCTTACTTCTTTCCCTCTCACGCCGAGTTATGGCGTCTTCCTTTTTTCTCGGGGGCTTTAGCCTTGTTCCATTTCATGGAGTTTTGGACAACTGCGAGATATAACACACCGGCTGTCGATAACTATTCGTTTTTGTTGACGGCTAATTGGCCTTTATATGCGATTGCTCATGCCGCTGGATTCGTTGAGTGCGCCGTTATGAACGTCTTCTTCCCCGGACGCGCCTGGAGTCCTAATGTGTCCACACTTGTGTACCAAATTTCCATGTTTGGTCTGGTAATTGTTGCTGTTGGCCAGACAGTACGCAGTCTTGCTATGATCCAGTGTGGACGTAGCTTCAACCACATTGTCCAGCAGAACCACCAGAACGACCACCGTCTTGTCAAGGAGCGCATTTACAGCGTCTTTAGACACCCTTCGTACTTTGGGTTCTTCTGGTGGGCTGTGGGAACGCAGGTTGTTATGGGAAATGCCATTTGCCTTGTCTTCTACTCGTTTGTCTTATGGAAGTTCTTCTCCTCGAGAGTGCGTTATGAAGAGTACCACTTGGTGAAGTCTTATGGCAAGGAGTATGAAGATTATAGACGTAACGTCAAGACCTGGATCCCATTGGTGGGTTAAGGGGAAATAGGAACATGTAGAAGGATACGCATATTGGGTCAGATACATATACAGAGAACAGGAATATCATCAAAATGTAATAGATTCGCAAACCATCTAAAAACAAAAGAAATCAAGCAAAATTCTATCTAAAATTCAAGCCTTCTCAGGGTTGTGCCCACTCATACTCCCATACTTAGCCTGCCAAGCGTAAAAGTACATCAGAGCAGCAAAAGGCTGTCCAAAAACAGTAAAAGATACCCAGAAAATTGTGTTACCAAGCAACTTTCCAGCCGGGGATTTCATCTTTTCCAAAGGCTGAGTGATCATGATCAAAGGCATCTGGATGAACATACCCAAGAAGGCCACTCCAATGATATTATGCGTCGGTACACCAACAAGCAACTCATGGAGAACAGCAGAAAGAAAAAAGACAATAGCGCTAGCCTGCATGGGACCCCATCCGCGACCAACAAGAGGAGAGTATAAGTGACGACGGAAGAAGTTGTTGACGGGCTTGTTCCAAGTGCGCCAGTACATGCCAAGGGAATCGGAGTTCCACCAGTCATCGTAGAATGCCCGGTCGCCGAAGCGCATAACCTCGGCTAGTGCGTTGAGTGAAGACTGGAAAAGGGCGAAGAAACCCGCGAGCCAGATTACCAAGGAAACGGTAGACAACTTAAGAAGTCTTTCCAAGATCGACCACATATCAAGGTCCGCAATGACAGGAAGAGAGTTGTTCAGGATAGGTACCGCATACTGAGCTGACATGAACCATATAAAGACAGACAGTACAAAGACCTCAGCAACCCGTTTGGCAACAAACAACCAACGAATGCGCTCGGTGCGAGGGTACACAGGCTGATAGACGAGAGTTGGCGCCCACCAAAAGTATACAAGACTCCCCATGGTGATGTTATTAGGGTATTCGCACTGGTCGTACAGCGGCGGCAACTTTGCAAGCTCGCTCTTAGCGGGATGCAGATATGAGTGTCTAAGGTCGCGATTGGTGAACGCATACGAGCACGTCTTGAGCCACACAATGATAGCGTGGAACTCAGTGAGAGTGCCGATTAGGGGATGGTAGATCTTATAGTAGACGACGAAGGTGGTGGTGAATAGAAGAACCGACATGTTGATTCCGTGGACAAAGGCAACCGCTTTCCATAAACGCTGGAATCTGCGCCGTTGGTCATCGGAGGGGCCGTCTTTGGAAAACTGATGCTCGGAGATGGCGTGGCGGGCGGCAATGCATTCGATTAGGTAGGCAACAAAGAGGTGGCATGGAATACTAAAGTATAAAGCGAGACCCAGGAGGACATCGGCGCGCGCATAGTTATGGCACGAGAAGCAGATGAGGACCCCGTACTGTAACGGTTAGCAATCTATACCAGAATAACTTAATCTCCCAAAGCTTACCTTCTGAATATTCTCAATCATTAATCGGAAATTACCCACAATAAGCACAATAACCATCAAATTCCGGAACCCCAAGAAACTCGGCGTCACAGGGGAATCATGCCCCAGAACCGTCGGCTGCACCTTCTGATGCACCGCCGCTACATGACGATACTTTCTCTTAAAAGCCAACAAACGCGCCTCACGCGCCTTATCCGCGGGGGTCTTCGGTTCCGGCACCGCTTCGTCCCTTTCCTGTTGCGTCGGTGTCGCGGGTCTTCGTAGTGTTAAATCGGGTGGCCGCTTGTCGGAGTCTGTGCCCGTCGTGGTTGCGTCGGACGGGGTGGACATTGTGGCGAGGGTTGCGGTATTTCGGAGTATTGAATGGGCTTTGATGTCGCGGGATAGATTGGAAAAGTTGAGAGAAGGTGAAAGTCGAGAATTCAGGGGATCGGAAATATATATACCGAGTTGGGGGGCAACGTCGCCAAGTCGTCGGCGTTACGGGCCATGTACATAATGCACGGATTTCAAAAGTCACCTCTGACGTTCATGTCTGGAGTATTGACCAGGAATTGGCATGTGATCCGATCATGCAACTAGGGTATTGTGTGTTAGGGTTCGCATCCATCAGTTGGATTTTGATTAGCTAAGGTATTATGATTAGACGTGACTTCGTAAACTATATAGCTTGGCCGGATATGGCCTTTCTTACACCTACACTCATGACATATCCATGGTCTCGCTGGCAGACCTGTCTAAAGAGCTCCCGGGTTCCGTAGCTACAGGAGCGCCAGAATCTATATCCATAGGCTCTCGGCTTTCTCTCGTCGTGTGAGCCGAGTTCTCTCCATTAGATAGACCATTAAGTTGTGACGGGTCACCCCCCAAGGCCCCCAAAAGTTCACTTGACGACATGTCACTGTCAATCAAGCTCAAGAGGCTCTCCAAACCCTTCACTTCCTCCCTAGGCACTTGTCTCCCAGACCCAAGCCACTCGCCATCTTTCACTGAACCCTGCTCATCCAGCTCCAATCCTCGCACTCTCTCAAAGTGTTTCCTCGTCTGCTCTTCCACGTAATTCATCCGGTCTTTCCGCCAAGTCTTAGTAGGCGGTCTAACTTCACCCGATTCAATCTCTTTGTCATGGGATGTTTCTAATTGGGTATTAAGCTCCCGGAGTGTCGCAAGAAGTTCACGGAGAGCAGGTAGTTGCGAGAGGGCGAATTTAGTTGATGTTGTGAGAGGCTGTTGAGAGTCTGTTGCTGAAAGTGAATCTGATGGTGCTAGGAAAGCTAGTGCACCGGGGTTGCCTTTTGCCGCGAGAGCTGAGTCGAGCTCGGTTTTTATAGATGTCGTCTGACTGATAAGGCCGTCAAGAGTCTCGAGGAGTACCTCATTTTGTGCATTTTCGGCCTCGAGGAGGGCACCTAGTTGTGTCGAAGCCTGTAACTTCCTTCTCAACTCTGCAATCCCCTCTGGTGTCGGCGCATCTGCCGAATTGGCCGCCTCAAAGTCTAACCCCTCGTAATGCTTAAGTCTGAAGTATGGGCGATCTTCCGGTCTAATACAAAGAATATTCTTCATTACGTAGAGTTCAAAGATATCGAAGTTCTTGTCAATTGCCGAGCACAGCAATGTCTCAAGCTTATGTGTCCCAGTCTCAATCTCAAGCCTCGCGCGCTCTTCAACTGACATCTCTGGCTCGCCATCGGGGTTGGTCGTCTTCTTGGATTTGCGGAACCCGAGGGCTGTCGGGGGTGATTTGAGGAGACCTTGTTCGATGGACATAAGAGCGCTTTCGGCAATGATGTTGACTGAGTTTATAATATCGTCCATTAGGGCCTATGCAGAAGAGGGGGTTAGCTGAAGAACCGGAGAGCGCAGAAGGCCATTGGAAGCGGGGAAGCGGGGAAGCGGGGAGACGAACCACCGGGGGATAACCGAAATGTTCGGTGAGGATTTCCATATCTTCGTCCGCCATTTTGAAGAACTGTTCTCTGGGTATTTAATGTTATGTTCGATGAAGAATATAGTAACAAGAGTATTTGAATTGCATCACCGCGTCACGATCCTGTTCCACTGGCGCAAAGTAATGTGTGCAACAACAAAGGTAACAATTCCACCCCTGTTCGTCCCATTCCTCAATCCTACCAAGTTCGCGAATCACAGATGAATGTAACCCTAGGTTACCCTAGCTCATGCGAGTTCGCATTCCCGCCACAACTGTTGCCTGTCCGCCCACGCACCTGCTTGCCATTCTCGGCTTATTAGCTCGTGTGGGTCACCGTATAGCGGGATCGGTTCCGAAGTTGCTTTGTGTCGTTGGATCTGGTGGTTTTGTAATTCTGGTTTCTTCTTTGATATCTTTTCAAGGCGCAAAGTACACCGTCCTCTTTTTTTGTATTTGATCTTTCTCAATAGGGCGGTTTCTACAGGCTGTATATTGCCGTTTCTTAACCAATACACTTTTACTTTACCATCGATCTGCATCTAGATCTGACCGATCGACGACTTATCCCAACGCCACCAACCAACAAAACGGCAAAATGGACAAAGCAAGATCCATAATGAAAAGCGGTTGGCACCCGGAAAAGCCCGGAAGCACCTTCAAGGAACAAGTGGTACGTCACCTATCACCCCACCACATCCATAATACGTCCTAACCTTTCCTCAGAACTCTATGATCGGCCGCGGTTCCAAGGAGGAAGAAGAACGCCTCAACCGTCAAGTAACCCCCATAACCCAACTTCGCGACCCTGCTACGTTTGCCCCACCCCCACGTCGGACGCAGGATAGTATCCGGCCTCCGCCGTCGCCGCCGTCGGGGCCTCGTAAGATTGTCCCTTTCCAAGTTGGAACAGACGCCTATAGCCAGCCGAAGGCTAGGGACCCGTTACCCCCGCCTAAGTGGACACCAGACGCGGCTGTTCAACCACAAACTACCCAGGGAGGGGCGCCGGCTCCAAGTTTGCCTCCTAGACTGCCACCAAGGAGGAATACGGGCAGCTCAACTGGTAGTGGAACACCAATTTCTCCACCACCTCCGCCGGCACGGGATAACTCTGGGTATTCTGCGCCAACTGGTGCCATGTCCCGTCTTGCCAACGCCGGCGTTACTGTTCCCGCTTTCGACATCGGTCAGAAGACCACCGATAACCAGTCCAGCAGCAACACAATGGACAAAGTGACAGCCCGTTTCCAACGTCTCACGCCATCCTCATCACGCGGCACTTCTCCTGCTCCACCTGCCACTGGAACTACAATGGAACAAAAGCAAGCTGCACTTAAAACCGCTCAAAATCTACAAAAAGACCCCTCTAAAGTATCCCTTTCCGACGTCAAATCCGCCGCTTCAACCGCAGACAACTTCCGCCAACGCCACGGTGAACAGATTGCCACTGGCGCTCAGAAGGCCCAGGGCTTCGGTGACCGTGTTAGTGCGTTGAATCAGAAATATAAGATCTCAGATAAGGCGTCTGGTCTGACTGCCAAATTTGGAGTGGGTAGTAGTACGACAGAGACAACCGCAAGTGGAAAGCCAGCACCGGCTATATTACCACCACCCGGGTCGGCACCGCCTGCATTTGGGAGTAACGGTCCTAAGCAGGCTGGTGTTGGCCTTGGTGGACAAACGTCACCACCACCTTTGGCTCCAAGGCCGACACAAACTATGGCTCCTCCGCCGCCGGCTCCAAGGATAAACTCTGTAAATGTAGGGACTGTAGGTGCAGTGGCTGTAGTAAAAAAAAAGCCACCGCCTCCACCGCCAAAGAAGAAGATTGCCCTTCCGGCATCCGCGGGACAGCCTGCTGGAGAAGACACACCACCACCAATTCCACTTTCCACAAGACCAAATTTTTAGGTCATAGAATAGATATCTTGCGATATAACCACTTCGATTATTATGAATATACTTGTGGAAATGAACTATTACCAATATGAACCGTTTACTCTGTATATTATTACTGGTGTACTCTAAAACAAACGATTGAACGTTTGTAACTGTTATGAAAAAAAGATTACTTCACATTTCTTCGGATAGCCTCCACGCCACACATTGTCCCAAGCCGTCCCACTTAACACATCCCTCATTTGCAACTGCTGCTTCAGTCGCCGTTGGGACCGCATCGTTACATCCGTAGAACCTCCCCGGAGTAGCACAAGTTGTTGTCGTAGCCTCTGTTGTCGTAGTCGACGTCACTTCTGCCGTAGTCTTATCCTTGCAACCCAACCAACCAGGAGTATGGCATGTAGAAGTTGACGTCAACGTAATCGTGGTTGTAGGATCGTTACATCCCCACCATCCAGGAGACGCACAAGATGTTGTTGTGATGGTGGATGTTAAAGTTGTGGTGATGGGGTGCGTTGCGGTGGGAGAATCCGTTGTCGTTGTTGACACGGGGTCCTTGCAACCGAACCATCCTGGTGTCTTGCAAGTTGAAGTTGAAGATGTCTCTGTTGTCGTCGTCACATCATCCGTGTTGGTCACAGTATCAATGGTAGTGGTAGTTTGATCCAAGCAGCCTAGCCAGCCAGGCGTCTTGCACGTCTCAGTACGAGTTCTTGTCAGAGTCATGTAAGGGACCGAAGAACTTGTTGTTGTGTGGTCCGTCCCATTGCTCTCATACATGTCCCAGTTTCCGCAGTCGCGGCACTCGGGCGTCAGTTGGCACTTGGGGACGTCATCGTATTTCATGATGACGTCACGGATCACAGCTCTAATCTTGTGGGTCCCGATACCAACGCGCCATCCTTTGTCAGCTACGACGTCCCAAACGCACTCGTAACCGCTGTGACAAACTGATTCCATAGCGTATCCAGCGTAGGTGCAAGTCGCAGTAGCACCGTTGCAAGTCCCGGTATATACGGGATCAGCGGTGTGCCCAAAGTGGTAAGTCCCAGTTAAATCTCTGGTCTGCATCAACTGGGCCATAGATCCGGGTGGCATTGGGAGACCCAGACGGGCCGCGGGGAGGGCATCTGGGACGGCTTCAAACGTTACAGTGGGGAGACCGTAAGTCAACCCCAGGAATGAAGCAACAGCGCCGCCCAGAGAATGGCCAGTAACCCACACATTAGCGTGCGGATAAAGTTCCGTGACGTTTGCATATAATTCCTTCACCGCAGTATAGTAACGATTCTCCTGTTGTAACTCATTCCGGACACAAGTGTTGTTGCAAGAATAAGGTCCGGTAGCACAATCGCAAACTTGATGCCATGACCATTGACCCTGCTGGCCACAGCAACAGCTAAAGAACAAATTGTCATTAATCTTATCATTGGTAGTGGTACCTTCACCGTCCCACAAAGCTGGGGAAGTACCTTTGAGCCCAATGACAATGGTACTGTTCGTTTCATCAGCGAACACATGTCCACGAAGTCCGTCGCCCTCCCAACCAAAATCGGCACTCCGGTTGAAGGGAGCCCCGACATCATCCCAATCAGCGTCGCCCTCGTGCTCAACATACGCGTCCGACGACATATACGCGAAACTTAAGATAGTCTGCTTATCTGTGACGTCCGGGCCTGAAACCGTATCGATAGTCCATGCAGCTGGAGACATTGCGGTAAGTTGACCATGCTTACGAGTGTGTTCAACTAACGCATCAATATTCTCACGGCGACGATCAGCCAGGCGTTGGATGCGCGACGGAACTGATGAGACAACTAATGGCGGGAGTGCCTCGGTCTCGAACCCATCTTCTTTGTCTTCTGCTATAAAAACATTTGGCGAGTCTAATGTATGGAAAACATCTTGCTTTCGATGGAGTTCGGGATGTCGATACGTCCCATGATGGAAGATTTGACGTAGATAAAACTGGTGAGTCGCAGGTGGAGGTGGATTTTGTTCGTTAAATCTAGGAGATGTCGGCGGTAAATTAGGAAATAAGGAAAGGTCTGCGATTACTGGATGGGCCAAAGAAGCAAATGTAAAGAGTGAAAGCCCCGAACGCATGGCGATGCGGCTGTTGTTATTCTATGACAAAAGTCGGCAAGTATTAAGGGTACTCGGTCCGTCAGTAGTAGCGGACTTCGAGCGACACTGACGGCAAAACAGTGTTATGGGTAGTGAACGTGGGGGTTTGATTTAAATGACGCGATACTCTCTCATATTATTGGAGAGGAGACAGCGATCGATTGTGGGTCTCGACACCACGATGTCCGTAGCGGGCTAGGCAACCCGGAAGTCGTTATCAATATGTGGGGACGCGGAATCTTCAATGTCAAGACGTCCGTCCGCTCGTAGTATTCAAAGGCAAAATAAATGTAAAAAGCTTTATCATCAAGGAGCTCAAACGGCAATGTTTAGTCGAAAACAGTGTTTTGATGAGAGTATTAAAGGGATAGGTTTTCTCCGATCGTATTCATACACGAGTGAAAAATAGACCAGTCACAGTGCAGCGTAGCTTCCAGCCTTGTCACGTCCCCTAACTGGTACATACGTGCTAGCCTAGGACGACCAACGGACCTTACTCATGAGACGAATCTGACCTAAAACCTGTCCAGCAGGACAGCCTCAATTCAACTGAAGGGAAGGTCATGCCTTATCTGTTTCTAGCAATGACTAGCATAGAGGTTATTATTATGGTCAAGATCCCAACAAAATATATTGTACATGTAAGCCTCGTGATGTCTTCCTTTCTCACTTATCTACTGTACATCTAAAAAGATGCCCAATTGTATGTATGTACATAGGAGCGAATGGAATCTTTTCCTTCCTTCATAGAGATACACCCTCTTTCTAATTCTCCCCCAACCCACAAGTCACACTTCATGTCATTTTTTGAAAGACCCCATAGGAAAGGCACGATTTCCAATCCAATAGATCGTGTTAGAAACAGTGTTTAATCCATCCTTGGCCATTCAGCTCCATGAATTCTTCGTCAAAGATCAGTATTTGTGGCTGCGCTGCCCAAAACTACATTTTAGCCCCATACACAATGGTGTTGTCAAGTCTCTACATAGGCTAAGCCTACATGAGAGTAATGAATAAAAAAAAATGAAAAAGCGGTGTTATGGTTTTGAACCGCAGTCAAGTGATGTCATCACCGAGGCACACCTATTGGCTGATCAGAAGATGATAAAGTCTAGCATGTGATTGATTTCAAGACTATCCACAGTCCACCTGCCAATTTCGTGAATTATAGCCTCATAGACGTACAACTCCTTGAGCACAAGCACAACATGGTGGTGCTACTGCCTGTCTGCATAGCATAAACAAGGCGGTCGTCAACATTTAACATACACAACACTTGGGAAACAACCTGCACATCTAATGTTTTCAAGACATTGAAAAAAGCAAACAAAAACACAATTTCATAAGACCGAACGCCGGTTTAACTAAGGACAAAAAGCTATAAACCCAATTACCCATAAATAACAAACCGTAACGTCATCACTGAGCATCCTGCTCTTCAACAACCTCTGTCACCACAGTGACTTCACCCGTAACCTCCCCCGAAAGTAAACCATCTCCGGCGCTCATTCACCATTCATAGTTAAACCGAAAAGTCTCACCATGTGGAGCAGCCGTATACATATTCTCCGCGGATCTTGCGGCCATCGACTCACTCTACCGACCTGTTGGCTGAGCAGTGGGAGTTCCCTTGAGGTAGCCTAGTAAGAAACTCCGGTCCGCGTGAGAAATCGGCGCTCCGCCCTTCATGCCGCTAGACACGGACTGCGCTTGTGAGGCCTCGCTCATTGGAGACCCAGTCGGCGCCATGCGACGGTACCCATCAAGCCCGGTGTACCCAGCATGAGCACCTGGGACATATCCCACCGGTTGCTGGACCTGGTGCTGCTGCTGGGCATGCACTTGTTGGTACTGGTTTGCGACGAGAGTCTGTTGCATGGTCTGGACATTCTGCATCCCGTTATGTGGGAACTGGTTCTGCCCAACTTCAGAACCTTGCATGTCTCCGCCGGGAACCCGCGACTGGCTGAGCGGATGCGGTTGACCCTGCTGGTTGGACGCACTATAATATTGCGCCTGAGGGTGGCCATATGCCGCATATTGTGGCTGCGGCGAGTGGTGGTGATGTACAGGCTGTGGCATACCAGAGTAAAAGCCCTGTGTAGCCATGTGGTTCCCCGAGTCACTACCAACGGAAGCCTGTGAGCCACCAAACAGGCCAAGGAGCAGCTTCTTTTGCTCTGGTGTCTGCTTATTGGCACCAGGAATTGGCATTGCGCCGCTAACGGGGGGGCTAGCCACTGCTGGCTGGCTTGGCGCTGTACTCTCAAGACCCGAACGATCAAAGTTGTACGGCGTCTGAGAGTGCCGCGAAATTCCACCAATGCTGGGCGAGATGGACCCGCGGTGGCCTTGGAAAGCAAGGGAGTCCCCAGACATCGACATGTGACCGTGGCCATAAATCGAATTAGCGTTGGAACCTCCGCCCTGCATCGCCATGTTGCCCATTCCGATCTGGGCACCAGTGGCATCCGAAGATCCCCGCGCTGCGCCGTAGTTGGACGCGTTCTCCATGGGGGACTGGCGATAGCTGCCGGCCTGCATCGAGTGAGGCGACTGGCTCTCAGTGCCCATGGGAGCAGGGGAAACGGTCATGTTCTTGAACATGCCGAGCAGAGTAGACTTCTGCTTTTCTGATGGGCCTCCGTGCATCTGCTGCTTTTGCGTCATTCCGATTAAAGTCTGCCCGTTGTGCATGGCGAGGGCATCTACGGCCGCCACAGGCGCCTGGATATGAGGCGAAGTTTGCCCTTGCGCGGGACCGGACGAAACTGCAGTTTGCTGTAGATGCGCGTAGTGTTGGTTGGCAGAATCGTTGGTCCAAGAGTGTTGAGTTTGTCCCTCCTCAACCCGGCCGCCATGACCCATGGGGTTACCCGCAACAGGAGAAGTCGCCTGGTTTTCAGTACCACCATTCAACAAGCCAAGCAAACCACGAGCCTGATTTGTGATGGCTCCATTGTTGCTGTAAGCTCCCTGAACAGGGCCGGCAGACGCGCTCTGGGCATACTGGTCTGCATCAGGTCTCTGCTGGAACTGCTGACCGGCATACATGTTGCTGGGCTGCGATTGAGACTGTTCCGGGTATCCATGATGAGCATATCCCGCAACCTGGTTGGTAGTGGCTTGGGGATTGTTGAATCCAGGCGGAATAGCTTGGTGGGCTGTCTGGTCAAAATCGGACGACTGAGGAATAACATTCCCACCCTGTGCTTGACGATGTAACCGGTTAAACTGTTCTTCGAGCTCACTCTGCTCCTGTTGCTGCTGCGCTAACTGTTGCTGCTGTGCTAACTGCTGCTGTTGTTGGGCCAGTTGCTGCTGCTGTTGCTGCTGTTGCTGCTGCTGTTGATGCTGTTGCTGTTGCTGTTGCTGTAGCTGCTGTTGTTGCTGTAGCTTGGACTGTGCAATCATAGCTTGCAGGGAGAGCTGTGGCTGGGGAGCAGTCTTCATGTTTTTAGGGGGGGGTGTTGCATAACTCAACAAGCCCTGATCCAGATTCGCCTTTTGATGCTGCGGAGGGATAGGTTGAGGATGATGAATGACTGCGGGAGGCGTGGTATGAATAGGAGGCTGCTCTTCGACTGGAGAAGGCGCCATCGGTGCCTGTGACTGCACGGACGGTTGTGGACTCGCGTTCGAGGCCATATGACCGTTGGTGTTGCCATTGGCCCCGTTCATCAACATCGCCATCAGATTAGCAGACTTGGGATCAGTATTCTGTGGGGGCGTAGGGACATGCATGACCTGGTGTTGTTTAGTCCCCAAAGAACCATTGTATGTTTCTGGGTTTATCTTCAACAGCCGCTGGAGGTCAGCACTGGCATCACGAAGATGTGCTGGCTGGCTGTATTCGTCATAGTGAATAGCCGGAGACACCTGAACATCCGCAAAACTTTCCTCGGGGATCCCGTCGGGTGATAGCAAGGTGCCCTCAAGGGGAGCTTGCCGCTTCTGGTCCATTCGCTTTTGCCTTTGTATCCATTTCTTAAGTTGCGCCATAAATGGTGCCACCATGTAATACTTGTTATGGGATGAAGCGCCTTGGTCATCGTAATTGTTGTTACGCTTCTTGAAAGTAGGAAGCTCTGACATAGGAAACCATTCAATCTTGGAGATCTCCTTCCTCGTCTTGGGCTCAAATGGCGTGTCCATAGGAACGTTACGGAAAACGTACAAGCGTATAGCCTGCTCCCTGATATTGAGCTCGATGTACTTAACGCTTTCGTTCTCGGGCAGGATGCCGGCCTCTCTTGGATTGAACCCAGTCTCTTCTTCAACTTCACGGATAGCACAATCCAAGTCATCCTCACTCATGTTGATTTTACCCCTAGGGAAACTCCAGCTGGCTGTCTTCTTCCACCCTTTGACCAAGACCACATGGTCCATCTCCTTGTTCAAAAGGATGGCGCCGCGGACGGGAATTCGTGACTTGTAGGCAAGGAAGTTTTCAAACGCCAATTGGTGTGTTTCTACTGGATAGTCGGCAAAGAGAGGACAGTGTCGGAACATAGCCTCGCTGAACGTTCTCAATGACATTGGGGGGAGTGATGAGTCGCTTGGACGGAGGAAATCTTCATAGAACCATTGTGCTTCTTCAATATGGAAGCATATTCTTTCCATGGATTCCAAATCTGCATTTGGGAGGTTTATGAGAAATCTGACGCAAAGATCATCCAGACCTACAAACAGACAAGTTGTTAGTTTTATATATTTGGTGGCGCACATTGACGGTGCGGTTTACTCACAATCGCTAAGTTTCTGGTTGATATTTATTTGATGACTCATTGTGAAAGACGAGCAATGAAGTTTAGTTGAGAGTGGGTTTTGGAGGAGATAAATCTTCAAAGAGTGTAGGTAGGTAGGTATGCGCTGATTGCAGCAAGTTTGTGGACCTCGACTTGGGAAAGAAGGTCTCTAGACACAATTGAAAAGCTGATGTCAAGGCAGTGCGAAGGCGTAAGCAATAGTATAAACTCAAGTAAATCAGCCAATTTGATTGGAGGCAGTTACTGAATGCAAAGAGAGCAACACTATTGATTGTCAATTCGAGTATTGGTGTATGAAAAGTGCAAAAACGCGCAAGCAGAGAGTGAAGCTTCTGTGGATGAAGGCGAAAAATGGTCGTGGTTGAATGTCGATGGTAGAGGTACAATAGACACTGAAATTGATAGATGAAGAGAAAAGAAAAAGAAAAGGCAGGTTAAGTTGGCCAGCAGTCAAGTTGTCACGAATTAGTCAACAAACAGAACGAACCTAGGCTTGTAGAAGTGTGGAGTTTGAGGCCGAATTAAGCTTGGACTAGATATAATGGATGGGGTAACGGTGGATTGGTTGAAATCGACAACGGACCGTTGTTTCGACCGGGGTTGACGGCTGGGCACCAGATGACGAAGAGTTGGCTGGCAGGTGTTGGTGCACGTCAACAGTCTAGAAACAGAGAAGTGGATAAGGAGGTTCTGCGGCGAAACAAACGCTCAAAGGCAGCTTTGGGAGATACAATCAAGCCTTGATGAACAATAAAATAATGATGATGAACAATCGAGACAAGGCTGAGGGTTAACCCAGAGCGCGATAAAGGCAGAGGGCAGCAAAAAGACAGAATTGGGCTTAAACAAAAACACGCTAGATGATGACTAGACGTCTAGGGTCTAGTCGAGATGCTGAAATTCAAATGACTTCGCTCACGCAGAATTGGAGTTGAAGGAGAGAGGATCTTTGTTGGAGGAGAGGAAGAAACAGAGTTTGACGATGACAGAATGGGCTCATGGGCATTCATAACAGTCTGCTCAGTAATGGCAGTTATGAACAGAGCTATTGCCTTACCAGGGTTTGGGAGAGCAAGATCCCCAGTCGGTTTTTGGGAAAGAGCAAAAATTGAGGGAGGGGGGGATATTTCGCTTGGGCTGTATGAGAAAGTTTGAGAGGAGATTGATGAGGAAGGTTCAGGACGATAAGAAAATTCTACAGAATTCATGAGCGACCCGTGATTTTGCCAGAGATGGAATAATGTGGGGGTATCATGTCAAGGTCTAATGGGATAACATGCTGTCCGACGCCATGCACTCCCCAAGCCAAGGTGTCTCGTGGCTCCAACCTGCCATGACACTTGACCAACGACGTTGATCTGATGCACTGGACTTTGAACGACACTTGGGTTGGGGAAACGGCCTGAGCCAATTGGGTTTATGTGAGAGGCAGTTTTTTTCCTGAGATTGTAGTTGTTCAGCTGCCTGTTCAAGAAGCCGATCTTTATCGGACATAGAATATGACGTCTACTGTAATAGCACGTCACTAACATGCATCAATACTGTGGCAATGGTAGCATCGTATACATCAGTCGAACTACGTATAAAAATTGCGGATTTCTATATAATGGGAAGTGAGGCAAGATTCGCCTCGAGTGCTACACTGACTCGCTGAGGCCGGTAGTCCCAAAATTGACTTATAATGTGGATATCGCTTGAGGCCGGAAACTTTTTCACATACAGTGTATGGCAAATTTGATTTGGTGGCAGCAAACCATTATTGCATCTGCAATCGGTCAAATGATGTCAGTGGAAGGACTGATATGACCCACAACATTAAGACTTGATGCGGGGAAATTATGTTGCGACGCATGCGGTCATGCCACTAAGTTCGGCATATGTGATAAGCACTGGCATAGTTTGGGCACCCATCGGAGACTTTACGAATGGTAGGGTTACGTGAAAAAATAGGGTGAGCGAGCGAGGGTTACCGTTTACCAAACTAGGGTTAATATAGTGGCCTCTTTGTCCGCACGTGGGATTGGCTGTGCGGCGTATGACGTTCGCATTTGAGGGCTTCCAGAGGGAACCGATTTTCAGCATGTCTCGGAGTAGAGATGGGGCATTACAGTGATGCCTGACGGCCAACAACGCAAAGATTCCAGGCGCAGAGCTGGAGGGAGCCGTATTTGGATGGAATTTCTGGACGGCACGGAATAAAATTGCCATTACATCATAGGCCGTGTTTTTTTGGACTTGGAGTATATAGATTCCTACTTTGCCAGAGCTAAACGTAAATGTCTTTCAAAAATCTTGCACCTTATCCTTTATCGAATCTAGTCCCACTAACAAATACTGTTTTTGCCATTGCGAACTTTTACCAACAATACCTCGTTCTGGCTTTGTTTTTGCCTTCCAACAAATCTATTCTCGAAAATCTCTTTTGACCCTCGGCGTGTCAACATCCACCAATTCTTTGCGTGTATCAAAGCCAAGAATTCCCGTGCAACCTTAAGCGCTGCCTTTGAGAACCCCCGACATAATAGCCGCCCTTTGAGCTGTAATTGGGTGTAGACGCCGCTTTTTTTGGTGACCTCAAAGCCAGTCGTCTTCAAAGCAGCTCAGCCACTGTCGCTTTCAGCAAACGTCCACTTAGAAGCCGTAAAAATCGCTGATATTCGAGACAAGGGCCCGGAATATACGCGGCTATCCATTTGGTTATAAGCAAGCCATTTCGTCTGATTGAATCACTGTATAGATTCTCTCGTGCCGTCCGTTCCGGTTTTTCTTGAAGCATCGGTAGTTTTACACTCTATTTGCCTTGTACTTTCTACATTTGGAAAATTATCATCCCATCTCGCTTACAAAACATCGGAGTTTTACCGGAAACCCGACAACTACCATGTCTGGATTCATTGCGAAATACGTGGGGAAAAAGATTCTGGGAGAGTCTATCTCAAACAAATTTGGGACAGAGGTGAGTTCAATTATCGCCATCGGGCCATCTAGACCTTTGGTATCCACTTTACCGGTGTTTGTTCCTAATTAGTCAAATGCAGGACCCATACTTCGAGTCTGTTCCAGCCACCCGTCTTGATGGACGTCCGGGTAAGCCTACTAAACGCAAAAAGGCCACTCCTCCCGGAATCTCAGACCATGACGCCAAGGTTCTTACTAAGGCCAAACGTCGGGCCTATAGATTAGATATGTGCTTATTCAACTGCTGCGGCATTCGTTTTGGGTGGAGTAGCGTAATTGGCATAATTCCAGCGTAAGTTTTGCCACTGACTTGAGCTAGTATTCAAGTGGTCTGTTTTTAGAAACATAGATCTACCTTTCCCCGCACATGAATGAAGCAAAGCTAACCTATTTGACAGTATCGGTGATGTCATAGATGCGTTATTCGCACTTATGGTTTTGCGCACTTGTAGTCAGATAGAGGGGGGGCTCCCCGCCCAGTTGCGAGCTCGCATGATGCTCAACATTGTCCTGGATTTCGCTGTCGGATTGGTACCATTTCTTGGAGACATTGCCGACGCTCTCTTCCGCGCCAACACACGTAATGCAGCTCTACTGGAAGCCCATCTGAGAGAAGTAGGCAAGAAGAATTTGCGTAAGAGTGGTCTCCCAATTCCGGACGTGGATCCTTCTGACCCAAGTGTCTACGACCGGCAAGAATCCCCCGCATATAGTCCTGAGCGGAGACAGCCGGCACCAGCTGAGGAAATGCATTCTGGGCGGGGATGGACTGGAAGATCCCGTGAAGCTGATGTGGAGGAAGGGCGGGGGACAGTTAGGGACGAACGTGGAGGTGGCAACCGGGAAGAACATAACTACCAAAAGCGGGAGGACAGAGAGTCCAGAAGGAAGGAAAGACGGAACTATCAACCAGAAGGACGGGATAACGGACGCTCTCGAAGCAACAGAAGACGTTAGATAGACCAAATACATTTGGTCTTGAAGGAGCATGTTTTACTGACGTGCGATTAGATGCCAATAGTGACGGCAAAGGATCCAAATGATGTAAGACTTGTGTCTGTTTTCGAGCTATCGCAGTATTTTCTGAATTCGGAGGTGAGATCTCGAGTGCATAAAAAGGCCCTCAGTTTCCGCTAGAATCTCTTTTTCAAAATCTCTCTTTTTCTCTTTACCACTCCGCACATACACAAGCTCAGTCGTCAATTTCATTTCCCATTTCCATTTCATATCATTCAAAATGCCTGTGATTTCTTCCTACAGTGTTGCTCCCTTGGGCACCCCGGCCCCGGTCGGCCCCACTGTCACCGCTACTGTCACCACCACTGTCACCGCCTTTCCCTACTCCGGCGTAACTAGCACCAGTGTTCCCACCATCGATGTCTCCCCTGCTCCCGCCCCCGACACCACCTACGGACTTACCCAGAGCGAGCTCACTGATGCTATCTCGAGCTATGCCCCCGACACCGAGGTAGCTCCCAAGCCCACTGTCGCCGGAAGCTACGGCAAGCGTGATGCCTTCTACAACGCCGGCAACGGTACCCACGACGCCGAGCCCACCGGTTACGACAAGCGTGACGGTGCCGCCCACCCCACCGCCACCGGTAGCTACGTCAAGCGCGGCGCTGCTGCCCCCACCGGCACTGGCTCTTACAGCAAGCGCTTCGCCTACTACGACGCCGGCAACGGTACCCACGACGCTGAGCCCACCGGTTACGGCAAGCGTGATGGTGTCGCCCAACCCACCGCCACCGGTAGCTACGTCAAGCGCGGCGCTGCTGCCCCCACCGGCACTGGTTCTTACGGCAAGCGCTTCGCCTACTACGACGCCGGCAACGGCACCCACGACGCTGAGCCCACCGGTTACGGCAAGCGTGACGGCGCCGCCCACCCCACTGCCACCGGTAACTACGTCAAGCGCGGCGCTGCTGCTCCCACTGGCACTGGCTCTTACGGCAAGCGCTTCGCCTTCTTCGACGCCGGCAACGGCACCCACGACGCTGAGCCCACCGGCTACGAGAAGCGTGACGGCGCTGCTAAGCCCACCGCCACCGGCTACTACGCTAAGCGTGCCGAGGGCACTGGTGCCCCTTCCTACAACGGCACCTTTGTTTCCATCCCTGGGTAAGTTTTTTTCCTAAATCCAGCTAGTTCGGTCTTATGTCCTCGAGAGCCTACCGGGTGACCGGTCGGCGAAGCATTTGATGGCAGAACGCATTTCGGCAGGGCATCTATCGACATCGGATGACCCCATTGGATCCCCCTTAAAAAGTCGAGGGTTGAGTATACTGACACCATAGGACCGACAGCTCCGATTAAAGGGCCACTGTACTTATCTAGAATGCATATATACTGATACTTCCTGGTAGGTTTCCCAAAGCTCCCCACCACTTCCCCCTCAAGCGGGCTGGCGCCTCTCACGGATGCAGAGCGCCCGGGAAACTCCCCGAGACTGTGACGCTGACCATTCCAGGCCAAATCACTCCTCGCCAATTCCACATTCGTTACCCTCCTAACTACAACCCTCGTAAGCAGTATAAGCTCGTTGTCCTTCTCCACGCCTTCCGTGCCTCGCACAACCACGTCAAGGAGGGTGTTGATGGCTACGATGCTTGGTACGGCTTCCCCGAGCAGAGCGAGATTGCTGATTTGGAGACTGTTTACATTGCTCCTAACGGGATTGCTGCTAGCTGGTTTAACGTGAACGGTATTGATACTCGGTTCATCAAGACAGCGATCCAGACTGTAGAGGAAAACATGTGCATCGACCGGTCTCAACGTTTTCTTCACGGCTACAGCTTTGGGTCGGCTATGACATACTCGTTGGCTTGCTCAATGGGTGATCAGTTTGCAGCAATCTCTGGATGGTCTGGAGCCGTGATTTCGGGTTGTCCTAACGGTCAGCCCATGCCTGTTGCCTTCATCGGTCAGCACGGTACTGAAGACACGGTCTTGGATATTTCAATGGGTCGTGAGATTCGCGACAAGTATTTGGAGGTTAATGAGTGCAAGGCTAAGAAGTTCCCCACGGTAAGTAAAGAGGGTGGTCACCGTACTGTCGAGTATGAGTGTAAGAAGAACCCAGTTGTCTGGTCTGAGTTCGAGGGTAAACACACGCAACACCCCAAGGACGAAGGCGAGGAGACTTCCTGGTCTCCAGAGACAGTTTGGGACTTCTTTACTCGCTTCTTCTAATTGTATCGTGGGTTCTTTTTGTGTTGATTTTTGTTTCAAAAGTTGGGAAATTGACGGTGATTTTAAGCAAGGAGTTTCGGTAGCTTTTCTAGATAGGGTCCAAAAGTATGATTTTTTTTGTTTTTTGAAATATGTGGTGATGCTAGTTGTGAATGTTACAGTTACACGGCATATCTGTGAATGTTTGTTATAGGGTCCTATAGGGTTGTCACATGTCAATCGGACGCCGAGTTGCCCCACCGGAGCCGGGATAGTGCAAACCCCCACCAAAGGCAGAAAACCGTAACGAATAGCTCTGCTGAAAAGGGCCAAGGCCAGGTGATGAACCTACCACCAATCATATCTTTGTGGCTCGTGTTTCACAGGTTGGTCGGATATCGTCACTGCTGTCACCTTCGACACCCGGACTTTCCCTGTTAATCCCACGTCGGATATCGCTCAGATGTGCGGTGCGATAGCCGATAGGCGGTGTTAATGCTCAGCACGATATGCGGACGAGTTCCGGACTTAGTAAATGTTATAAAAAGTGTACCCATATTTTGATCTTGGAGTGGGAGAAACATAGATTCCGAAAGACATGTTGTTTCTCTGGACCTTGAAATAAAACCCTCGTGTTCCATATCAATTTGGGGTTTACTTACTTCTGTTTATCCCCGTTAAACGGTTCTAATCCTCTTTTCTTTTTACATTGCATCAATCGTCAAAAAAAATGTCCGGTGCCGTCGTCCTTCCCGAGGCTGTCAAACAGACCCTCCATTTTCTTCTTACACGCCGTCCACAACGCGCTGCTGACATCCTTTCATTTGACGGGTAATATTTCTTCAATTCCGTATAAACCCCAGTCCAGCTAACCGTCTCAGTGTCCGTAATCTCGTCTTCTTCTTTTTCCTTTTCAAATGGTCTCGTCGGGCTTTCTACCAGCTTAAAGGCCGCGGTCCCATTGGCACCGCTGTAGAAGCTTATAATGATATTCGCCGTGTCCTCTATGGTTATCTCCTCCGTACACCAGCCGTCCGCCGCCAAGTTGAAAAGGATGTCACCGAGGCCCTCGGCAAGTTGGAGTCCAAACTTGTCCCTACCGGACTTAGCCGTAACACCGTCCTCCCCACCAGAGGTCTTAAGGACGATGCTCTGCTTGCCGAACTTGAGCGTCTTGCAACCATGGACCACACGCGTTGGGAAGACGGTTATGTCTCAGGTGCCGTCTACCACGGTGAAGATTCCCTGATTAAACTCCAGACCGAGGCCTACGGTAAATTCACCGTTGCTAATCCTATCCACCCCGATGTTTTCCCTGGTGTCCGCAAGATGGAAGCAGAGGTAGTCGCAATGGTTCTTTCACTTTTCCATGCACCTGAAGGTGCGGCTGGTGTTACTTCGTCTGGTGGTACGGATAGTATCCTTATGGCGTGTCTTGCTGCCCGCCAGCGCGGGCTTGTTGAGCGTGGTATCACTGAGCCGGAGATGATTCTCCCCGAGACAGCTCATGTTGCTTTCCGCAAGGCTTGTGACTACTTCAAGATTAAAATGCATCTTGTTGCTTGCCCAGCTCCCTCCCACCAAGTCGACATTTCTGCTGTCCGTCGTCTAATCAACGGTAACACTATCCTCCTTGTTGGGTCCGCACCAAACTTTCCTCACGGTATCATCGATGATATCTCTGCTCTTTCAACTCTTGCCGTAAAGAACAATACCTGTCTCCATGTTGATTGCTGCCTCGGATCCTTCCTTGTCCCCTTCCTTGAACAAGCTGGTTTCAAGGCTCCACTGTTTGATTTCCAACTACCCGGTGTCACGTCTATTTCATGTGACACACACAAGTACGGGTTTGCCCCCAAGGGTAACTCCACCGTCCTTTACCGGACGGCTCGGCTCCGCAATTTCCAGTACTACGTTTCCCCAGATTGGAGTGGTGGTGTTTATGCTTCACCTGGTCTTGCAGGTAGTCGGCCCGGTGCTCTTATTGCCGGATGCTGGACGAGTATGATGAGTGTTGGCCAAGATGGCTATCTCGCCGCCTGCAAAGCCATCGTTGGAACAGCCCGAGGTATTCAGAACATAATCGAGACCAACGAGGTCCTCTCCAAGGAACTTTCCATCATTGGTGACCCAGTCGTTTCAGTTGTTGCTTTCCGCGCGAATAACTTGAACACATATGACATCGCTGATGCTATGTCTGCCCGCGGCTGGCATCTTAACTCGCTTCAAAACCCACCGGCTATCCACGTTGCTGTAACGATGCCGATTACCAAGGTATGGGAGAGGCTTGTGAAAGATCTCGAAGAGGTTGTTGTAGCCGAGAAGGAGAAAGAGGCTGCTTTGGTGGCCCAAGGAAAGGGTGCCAAGAAAACACAGGGTGATTCGGCAGTCTTGTATGGTGTTGCGGGGTCGTTGCCCAATAAGAGTGTGGTAGTGGAATTGGCCCAGGGTTTCTTGGATTTGCTTTACAAGGCTTAATAGTTAGAAGAATAGTCAAGAAGGTTATCTTGTTTGTATTTATAGCACATATAGTAGCACATTAGTACCGTGATAAATAACTCAATGGGTATCATAAATCATAAAATCATCATCCATGGACGTATGGTCTTTGTACAGCCCATCCTCACAGTCCCTCATCATACTCCTCCGCCATCCTCCGCTTCTCTTCATGGCGCCGCGCTTTTACGGCCTTCCAGTCCATCTTGAAGTTGTTCACGGCCTGCCACAACTTGATATCTTGTTCCCACACCTCGGCTGGCACTTGGCACTCTATGCCCTTGAGGCACAGCCGGAGATATGCCAACTCTGAGTCATTCTCGCTAAGTTCATCTTCAAGGTGGGCAACTCGGTTTTGAAGGAACATGATACGCTGGGCAGCGCGCTCAGCTCGGGAGACGAGAAGAGTTTGGATGTGCTGGACATAGCATTAGTAAATGTAATCTTTGGGGATAGCTTATGTGGTGAACTCACGTCGGCCTCTTCTTGACGGGCACGCAGATTGTTAATCAGACTTTCAAGCTTTTCATTCAGCCTGTCCGTCTCACTAACGACGGCCCGCGCTTCTTCCACAGACAGACCAGGTTTCGAGGAGACTGTATCATCTTCACTCAACACACTGCTGCCTTCACTGTCCTCATCGCTATCCTCTTCGACCTCCTGATGGTCTTGATCTCTTGCTTCGTCCTCTGGAACCATAGACCGACCCTTGGGTGTTGGGGTATCTCTTCCAGTACCCAAGAACTTTACTGGACTTCCAGGCCGACTCGTACCGCCTAGCATCGTAGTTATCTCGCTGAAGCGGGAGCCGAACGCGCTCCGGCGACCACCTGCATCTCCATCCACTACACTAGCCCTTCTGTTTGGATGGCCTCTTCGCACTGGTGTTCTTTCTTCGTCCGGTATCCCACGATCTAGCGCATCATCATAGTGGGCCCGGCTACTAGACGGGTCATACAGCGTGCCCTCCAAGTCGTCCAGTTTCGTATGTAGGGAAGCGACAGCTAATGGACTCAAGTCAGAGGAGGCGCGAATAGCCGCAGTTAACTCATCCAAACGACGAGCAAGTGCAGCCTTAGCTGCAGCATCATATGCCTCGCTGGTGCCTAAAGCTCGTCGTATGGAAGTGCGAAAGACACTACTTTCTGATTCTCGTCGGCTATGGCGGTGCTGTGCATTCGTAACCCGTATTTGCTCGATGAAGTCGTGGTTGGAAATGCTACCGACTGACGCCGCAAGATCAGGAGCAGGAAAGACGGATGAGCTGCCAATCTCACTGCCACCAAAAGGTGTGTTGTTGGCGGTGCAGGGATTTGAGATTGGAGGCGAGGTGCCCGACGTGAGTGCCGATTCACTAGCGCTAAAGAGACGGTCCCGCCCGCCTTCGTGGCTTCCAACGCTAGAATCGACATCGGGCCCCTCATTTGTCGTGATCTCGCTGCGCTGACCGCTACTCTGGAAGCTCCTAATGCTAAGAGCCTGTTGATCTCCACGCAAAGACTCGTCTAGTCCATCGCCGAATAGACCGGTGCTCCGTCGTAATGGTGATGGGTTGAAAGACTGGCTATTGCTGCGGATGTGCTGGTGTTTGACGCTACCGACCGTTGTAGGTGCCGTCAATTGGCTGTAGGCGCGACTGCGCGCTCGTGGCGGCGTGAATATGTCGTGTGAAGTGGAGTCGACACTACTAATTGTGTTGCCAGAAGGGAAGGACGACCACATAATGACAATGTATAAACCGTAGGGCTGGATGTTAAGACGACGACAGACACTAGATGAAGTTGATAGTCGCTAGCCGATAGTTGAGAGTACTGAGACGAGCCTGCTAGTTTGACAATGGCGCCTCAGAGCTAAGTCGATAGCTTGATTTCCGGGAAAAGCAATAATGTGAAATAATGACGTCAATGGGGAACTTGCGTCAATCAAAGCGAACACCCATCGCACAATGAATCGGCAATGAATAACTAAACCAAAAGAAGCAGAGAAATCTAACCGAACGTTCACGCGAAATGAGGAAACGGTGATTTTTTTTTCTGCGTATGCACGAATTGCGCCTGCGTTTTGGGATGGAAGGAATTCCTCTGCAATTTCCTATCGCAGCAGCTGCCGCCCGGTGTCCCTCTTGTCGTTTAAGCTTGGCCGGCCATGTTCTGGCCCTTCTAAAAAGCGATTTGTCCAACGCTGTTCAACACTGTATCAAGATGTAACCACCATGTGGTGTGTGGGAGAGAATCGCTTCATTTTGTATTCTTTATGTCGCATCTTTGTGTCCAGCGCGACGTGACTTTCTCAAGCTGTAAATTTTGCGCAAAAGTGTCTGCACAGGAGTGTGCACTGGGCCTGTTTTGCGACAGAGGGATCTGGCGGATCTGTTGTGAAGCCTGTCAACGGAACATTACCTGGGAAAGGGTTCAAGAGCCGACATATCTGCAGACACGGAACTCAGTGTAATGCAGGCCGTGGGTCACAAGAGTGAAGTTTTATGAAAGGTTTCCGCTGATCGTTTCGATCCATCTAAAGTTTGACAAGAGGAGCCACACCATTGTTCGTTTTCTTTAGTGCCACATAGAGCTCCATTTCGTGCCTTCTGGGGCCGGCCAAACCACCGGCGTGATTTTTGGTCCACTCCCACATTTGTAGTTACTACGAACCCTTCCCGCTAGCACAGAATTAATCGAGTGACTCTTAATATTTAATTTTTAACTCCATCAGTCATCTCATTTAGAGTCACCAATAGTCATGTTGAAATCTGACGATATCTCAACACTCATCTCTATCTAGTGATATCTATGGGTGATAAGTTGACAGCTGACAGCCAGCTGTCATAACTGGGGCGGTCTAATGGCGCTGTGGAGAATAACTTCCAGCAGTCCGGGTAGATCGCTACGCAATAACGGCTTCAGGTACCTTCTCCAACTCCCCCGCAAGGGTCTCAAACCGCCATGTAAGCCCCTACTGTTACCGCCGTCGGTGGCATCATGTGACAATTGCCGTGATTAGTCGTGTGCCCCGAGATTGATAGATGGCCAAACACACGATGAATATCCAATTGACTCTTATGCCGACCATTTCCGAGTGTCTATCAAGCAGGTATTCGCCGTCTCGGTATCAAGAACTCAGCCATCAATGCTATGTCACGTTGGAACGGGAAACTAGATTTCCCTTTGTAGACATCTTTCTCCACATGAGCTATATCAAATTGTGTATGTAACTGCTTCCGTTAAGTTTGAACTATAGCGGCAATAAACTGTTGTTCCGAATCCCACCGTTTTCACATGTTCTTTATGCCATTTTAATTCTCACTCACTGTGAAGAGTCTTCCCTTGCTGCGTCCTTGATATTCTCGTTCCTGAGTCAGAACTCCCTGGTTGTCTTTCAATATATTTTGATCTGTGGATCTATCATCGTCGTGACTTTATCTTGGCACATATTCCGACCTGGCTCTCATGTTATAACCCCGCGCAAGCTGTTCTAAAATTGTCTCGCCTTGTTCACCCACTACATATAACAAGCTCGACTCTAGCCTCGGCAGCTGAGGTTTTCCTCCACATTCATAACTTCACGTTACGTTGACTATACTTTGCCCTACCTCCTTAATAGTCACTCTTTCGTTGTCGCTACTACCATTGAGTCACCGTTAGAATCTTATTTCAAGGCATCGACGTCCCTGCAAACAAAACCGAGTTTATGACCCCCGGCTTCCATCCATCCAGGACCACAATTAACACCCAGAGCCCGAGCACTGATCAGGTTGCATCACACTATACTTGAAGTCATCAACATTCCTCATCATCTCATACATTTGGTAGCGGCTGGTCTCAAGATTGGTCTTGATTCTCAGAATCTGCGGCTTCTTAAGCGGCCTTTATATTTGATTCCCCATTAAAAGTTTTTGCTGCTGGCGCTGATTGCGCCTCCAAGATCACACACAATGTCTTGGCAAGCTAGCTCGCGCTTGATGGACACCATCAGGCATTATGCAAGTTTCCCAGCTACCGGCGTAAGCTTGCGCCAAATGGTGCAGTTTGGAGAGACTCCGAATGTTGGTGAGTTTTACCCCACCACGACTTATGTCAGTGTCTAGTTCTAACATGTGAATGGTCCTGTTATAGGAACCCTTTACCGTGCTTCACAGTTTTTAGCTGAAGAATTGCCCATTCGCCTCGCACACAGAGTCCAAGAACTGGATACCCTGCCAGATGGACTCAGTGAAATGCCGTCCGTCCGAAAGGTGCAGGACTGGTATGCGCAATCGTTCGAAGTAAGTCACGATAGCCACACATATTCTTTTCATATAGGATGTAGCCTAACCTTATCAACCTATTTTAGGAAATCACATCTCTTCCACGACCAAAACTTGACACTGACGTCCGCCAAAAACTCTTAACACCATCCCGCAAAAATGGCAGCGTCACCCGGATGTTGGAAGAGGCTACCATGAACCCTAGCCTCGAAGAAACACAGTACCAAGCCGCTCGTGGTTTTGGTAACCGGGAGTATGACAGTGCCGGATTAATGCACAAGAAGAGTAACACTTCGGCGCGCCGCTACTTTGCGCAAGTTGATGACATGGCCGTCTGGCCCGCTGAACTCCAGCTCTTCAACAAGAAATTTTCAGATACCCTTAAATTCATCAAGAGACGGCACGACTCGGTCGTGACCACCATGGCTCAGGGTGTTCTAGAGTACAAGCGCAAGCGCCAAAGGATGCAAATCGACAACAACATCCAAGCCTTCCTCGACCGTTTCTACATGTCCCGTATCGGTATTCGTATGTTGATTGGCCAACACATTGCCATCACTGACCATAGCCACTACCGAGACCCGTCATACGTGGGTATTATCTGCACCAAGACGAATGTCAAAGAATTGGCACAGGAAGCTATTGAGAACGCACGATTTGTGTGCGAAGATCATTACGGTTTGTTTGATGCGCCCAAAATTCAGCTTGTTTGCCCGCCGAATTTGAACTTCATGTATGTGCCTGGTCACTTGTCACACATGCTCTTTGAAACATTGAAGAACTCTCTTCGCGCTGTTGTTGAAACACACGGTCAAGAGTCCGAAAACTTCCCCGTGACGAAGGTTATTGTTGCTGAGGGTAAGGAGGACATCACCATCAAGATCTCAGACGAGGGTGGAGGCATTCCTCGTAGCGCCATCCCGTTAGTTTGGACCTACATGTACACTACTGTCGATCGGACCCCAAGTCTAGATCCGGATTTCGACAAGAGTGACTTCAAGGCCCCAATGGCTGGTTTCGGATATGGTCTTCCTATTTCCAGACTTTATGCTCGTTACTTTGGTGGCGACTTGAAGCTGATTAGTATGGAGGGGTAAGTTCACACTGTACACACTGCTTTCACAAAGCTGAACTAACTCAACATTTTGTAGCTACGGAACGGATGTTTACCTCCATCTCAACCGTCTCTCGAGTTCGCTCGAGCCTCTCCCTTAGCAATCAACCGTCATGAGTGAAGCCAAACCCGGTAGTAGATTCTTTACTGGCCACGTGGATCCGGCCGAGGCGCCCCTGCGCACACCAGCCGTTTACACTTATGGCCATCGGAATCGCACTGGATCGGCGCGGTCTTCTCAAGGACTGACGATGCCCCTACGGTACCTAGCCCGCTCGCGTCTCAAGAGCCCCCACGAGCTCAGAGAAATCAGTGAGCGCAGACAGGTCGGTGATGCAGAGGCTATGGTGAATGAAGGGAGAAGTAGTGGAATGAACCAGGAGGATCACCAGCTTTAGGTTGGCTGCGATTTCTGGTGGAGCTACTTGGTTGGTAGCTATATACATCGTGGAAATCTGTGGGTTCGTAAGGCACGGAGTAACCGTCAGTGTACTAGGTTGGAGTTAATGAGTTTTGGGTCGGGAATGTCGTAGTGACGTATATCCAGGGCGTTCGTTATTACTGGTAAGGATATAACAAGACTTATGTAACGATTTTGTGTAATTTAAGCGTTTGTGTGGAATCATTAGAAAAGTTTATTAAAGTACAATGTTTATGTCAATTATGCTGTGGTTTAGAAGGTGTCATGGGACAGTTTATATAACTGGGAAGGCCTAATTCGGTATCAAACAACATCACGCCTTCAGATATCGTGTTGGCCCTTTGGTGATTCCCACCAAAAAGGAAAACATATACATATGTATTCCCATACCTGACTTGAGTGGGTCTATTCAAGAAAAATCAAATAAAAAGGGAAAAAAAAGAAATGTTGAGTTGGGCGCGATTCGAACGCACGCATCTTTCGATATTGTGGTACCCTTTACGGGCATAAGGATCAAAGTAATGCCTTGAACACAACGCCATAACCACTCGGCCACCAACCCTGGTTTGTTGAAAGGTCGTCTGTTTTGTTGACCTATATAGGTAGCAAAATGTGCGGCCGGGCATAGCTTCCGTCGTGTTGCTAGAGAAAGGTGGTTATCGGAGACGTTGAAAAACGGGCCTGGATGTGTTAGTGTGTGAAGATGTTAGGTTTATGTTTGCCTTGAGCGGTGTGTATCTGTTCCAGAAGATGAAATACATCTTGAGCCTGGGTATCATATTCCAATAACCACTTCGTCTGATGCAGCCATTTGTTAGTTTATCTATCAAAGCAAGCTCTTCGCTGCACTGACCGCTGTCATCGCATCTTGCGATACCATGCTCCCGACAACCTTTTTGTATGCACGGACAGTCTCGGAACTACGGATGGCAGCCACGCTATGATGTTTAAACCCCGGACGAGGTTAGAATATGGGATGGGAGTCAAATCGTTACATAGAGTATAGGGTGAATCTAGATATACACGCATATACATACCTATAGATATAAGTGTGGCGGATACCCACTACGCGAGATCTAGACGACGCTGTCCACACATGTATTAGTAAACTCCGAGATGCAACCGATGAACTTACACCGAAGAGGGAGATTTTTCAGAAACATCGAACAAGAATGGCGACTGAGTTATAGGCGTTGTATACCTGTTGACGACAGACTCAGGCAGCTTCCGGGAAGCGCCGTGGACAGCCATTAGTCCAGGTGCAGGAAGCTTAGGCTCGATATCGCAAGGCTTGCGAAATGGCTAGAGCAGACTACCGTGGTAAGTGTATTTCCAAAGCATTGCCTAACGATCGGGGTTTATGAAAGGCTGCCAGCTCTCACGACTTATGTGCCTTCTGTGGAACAGTGACCCTCTACACCTACCCCGGGACATCTCGACAGGAAGACCGGTGTGGGATATCAATAAACTGGTCTGTTTTCAAGCATTTATACGTAGTTTTCATCACCAAGCCCAGGAAAACTATCTTAGAACTCAAAAGGCTCGGAGTTTGGAGACCCAATTCATTTATATATACCGGTGAGAAGGCGATTGGGGCGAATGTCGCTGGAAGTCTTTTGGTGCAACTCTATCAGCTCCTGTCGGCCGGGCATATGAGCAGTCACTTACATCGATACAATGGAAAGGTCATACACACAGTCCAAGAGCTTACACATTGGTGCCGTTGTCACGGCGTAGATATATGCTCGTCTGTTATGACGTGGTATAGTAAGCGCGCTTGACCAAGCCAGTCATTCGTTTCTATTAGACAACATTGTATGCAAAGGAATATCTGGGTGGTTGACTATGTGGCTGCGGAGTTATCTATTTGACAGAGAAGTCTCTCTTGCCTTCGATGGTATCGCCAAAGATAGATGGTCTGTTAGATTCAGCGTGCTTCGGGGCTCTTCCATATCCCCGCTTCTCTCTATAACATCCACCGCTCGTCTACATGGAGTAGTCATCAGTGTCATTTGGATGTAATGGTTGTAGGGTTCACTTATAACACCAACCTGCTTGCACGGAGAGAGACCCAGATCGGTTTAGCTAGTGCTCTGCGAATAGGTTATACGGTAGCTCAGGACTAGGCAACAACGAGGGTCTTATATGCCAGCCGAGTAAGTTTGACTTGAGTAAGTTTGACTTACTCACGCTCAACAGTCACAACAGTGACTGGTCCTGCCGAATAGGCAATGGGCACCAGTGACAACTCCTCGGTAATCTCCACATAGCTCTCCATGTCGATCCCCTTTACAGAGCCTAAAGCACGACCAACACCAGAGTCCCGTCTGAATGGCGACGCCAGGGACAGTACCAGTCCGGCCCATCGACTATCCAGCGATTATTGACTTGCTTCTTCGTTAACACCTTAAAATCTCGAGCTTTTCTCGTCTGGATGTCCTTGGTCTATAGTTTTGTTGGATTCCATCCTCGTACCTCGCCTTTCTCAAAGGGTTACCCGTTTGATACGTCTATAAGAGAGTTGATGATAACGGTGATCACGTAGGATGTCGAATACAATCAAATGTTGCCGCTGCATCAGAATTTATCTTCCGTATATAGAAAAGTCCATCATGATCGCCATGAAGCCCAGCATGTTGAGGGATCTAATTGAAACTATCTACTATAGGCACATGACGTTGAACCCATTTGAGGCAAACATGTGTACTTTACAAACACCTCTAATTATGTATCATGAAATAACATAAAATACACATGCACATATATATACTTTGACTTAAGGAATAGGGACATATATCGGTGTCGGGTGTCGTGCATACTGGTTTACACAGTCAAGGCTACCTTTAACAGGTTGACATGGCACCGGTTTGTACCTCTACTCGGCTATTTGAGTTCAGCATACATGTTGTCCCTGGAGGTATCTGGGTTATAGCAGATCATATAGATCTAAATATTATCTCTATTACTTCATATATCAACACCAATACAACAATACACCACTACCCATTCAAGAATTAACACGTAGTTTACCAAACGGGTAGTCTTCCGGGTGACCCTTATAGTTAGTGTTACACGGGGTATAAGCGTCCCGCCCTCCCAAAAACTGCACCTAACAAAACGTCAAGAAACTTCAAATGACAAAAAGGCATACTTAAGAGGGCGAGTCCACGATCAAGCCGCGGAAACCATTATTAGCAACGGTGTCTTGAGGTAGCCCGCCCTGAAAAGTATGTCCTTTTGTCATGTGCTGAATCTTAACCTATTGTTTTGCGCAGTCCTCGGGAGGGCTGGATGGGGAAAAAAAAGAAAAAAAAAGAAAAAAAAAAGAAGAATCAAGTTAGAGAGGACTACAAAACAAACAAGGCAAGAAATTCATTTTCGTTGATTCTCAAGCCGCTATCCAGAGACTTCAAGGCACCAACTACTTTTCTCAGAAACTAAGGGAGTTCGAGACTAAAGATATCACAGTAATGTGGTGTCCAGGTCATAAGGGCATCCGAGGCAATGAGATAGTAGATCAGGAAGCCAAAAAAGCTCTCAACAGAAATCCCCCCAGGAAGCAGTTAGCTTCCGTAAGCAACATAAAGAGACGAGTAAGAGAGCAGAGCATCATAGAGTGGGATGCCTCACTTAACAAAAACTGTGAGGTAACGGTTGGAAAGCATTATGCCAGCATAGTGCCGACTCGACCACGACTGAGTACCAAGGGTAACGTGTCAAACGATATCAGAGGTCTCAGTTCCGCTTACTTTGGGTTCAAGTTAGGGAAGGGCTACTATCTACCGTTCTTGAGGAATGCGAAGAAACGGCAAGATGAAGTCTGCAGGATGCGCAGAGGGGATGAAGAGACAGTCGCCCATGTACTGCTTGAATGTTCAAGGTTCCGATCGAAAAGGAAGAAAGCCGCTCTGGAGATGGGTGTGACAACCTTGTCTTTAGAAGGTCTATTCCAGGAGAAATCAGGTAAAGTGGCTTTGCTGAACTTTATCAAAGAGACAGGATTTGGCATGAAGCGGTGGATGAGTGAATGTGAAGTGGAGTTGGATGAGGAGATGGATTTGGCGCCGGTGCGGTGTCCTACAGGTGGTTTCCAGGAGCTAGGCTTCGCGGAGGTCATGTATGACATTTTGAGGAAGGTGAAGGCTTTGTCGCTGAGTCAGTGAGGTGCGGTGTGCGGTGTGAGACGAGAGTGACTACGATTTGGCTGGGGGGATTAGGGGAGGAACGAGAGAGGACGAGTTGGGTGTCGTTATTTCTTTTGTATTTTCCTTTGTTTATTTCCTAGGTTCGGATTAGGGTTTTATAGGTTGGGTCACTGTTAACCAGAGAGCAGTCTCTCCATAGGCTAAGCCTACATGAGAGTAATGAATAAAAAAAAAGGTAGAGAGGGGGGAGGTCGCTGCTATTTATATTCATGTGGCGGTGAGGTGAGGTGGTATAATTTGTATGTATGTACACAATTCTTTTTTTTTATTCGGATTCTCGAGGTTGGTGTTTATTCTCGGCCATTCGCCACTGTTCTCTCTGTGTACTAGTGGATGGCCAAAAGAGTCTAGAAGCCTCCATGTTTTCCGTAGTCTCTCTGACGGCTTCGTATGTAGATATGCAGCATGCATGACATCATAGATCGTACGCCCTGACGTCGTCGTATTCATTACCCCACCAAACAACTTTGCACCAGCTATGCCACTTATACCAGGGTGGCTAGACCATCCCGTTCTTCCCAACAACCATGCCCACAGGTTAAAGTCTGTCAATAAGTTAAGGCCTCCATGACAGCAACGAATATGAATACCTCTCTTGAAATCTTCATTTGCACACAGCCGAAACTAATAGCCAACCAGTAGCTCCGTTCACTCTATTGATAATCATAATCCAATAATCACATAATCTATGCTGAACCAACATTATGTATCTATAATAACAATACATTGCTACCCCATTTGCTACCCCGTTTGCATCATCTCAACTTGAAAGAGCCAAACAAGCATCAACCGCCAAACCAACCCTGAAAAGCGTTAGCAATATCCAAACAACAAACACAAACACACTCTAAGAAACTTACCTTCCCTGCTTCTGATGAACCACATCACTGATGATATCCCGATCCAGATCGGGGAACATCCCCGCCAAAGTTTCCACCACATCTGCATGTTCCGCCCTCTGCAATCTCAACGCTTCCGCTGCCTCCGCATTAGCTTGTCTAGCTGCTGCTTCTTCGGCAGATAGGTGATGACTATGTACCGTTTTCGGCGTAGTAGCCGTAGTAGCAAGTGCCGGTGCTGGCGCGAACGGAGGCTCCAAGGCCGGCACATCAATCAATTGTTGGGACGTAGTAGATCCCAGCGTCGCAATGGTATTAGTGCGCGGCGGTGGTGGCGGTGCTGGTGGAGATCCGGGTTCGTCTACAAACATGCGCCCGATAGTAGTCAAAGGCTTCTGTATAGACTGGAACAGCGTCGCCAATGGAGCGGGTTGATCAGGACTGACTGGGCTGACAGGGCTAGACTCATCCGACACTGGTGGTGGTGGAGCCCGGGGCATTTGCGCCGTTGAGGAAGAGCCAGCATTGCTGCTACCAGTGCCAGCTGCTGACGTCCCGGCAATTGCTACATTCACCTTTTCATATAACGAAGCCATCGGGACCTGCCCGCCTGGGCCGGTAGGTAAAGGTGGAAGAGGCGGAGACTCTAACCTGTGTTTTTCCGCAATTGCAGACACAGCCGCCTCGACACTGCGATCAAACTCCTCATCTGAAATGGTAAGAGTGCTTCGATCCATATTTTCAATGAAGTGGATAGCACCCATCTAGTCCTGTTAGCAGTGAAACCCATCTTTAAATAGTCATGTAAACTCACCAAGGACGACAAATAATAGCCTGCTTCACCACTCAACTTGTCCTGGTTTCTGAATCTCAAAATGTACTGGACGTTTGAGACTAGGTGTTCTGGGTTACTATGTAAAACGACGTAAATCAACAACGGCATGAACGAATCAGCCGATGAATCTGACTTGGCATGCTTCAACAGTCCAAAAATGACTTTACAGCAGTTCAGGACACATATTATCTTGTCTCTGGGGGCTCTGTAAGTCTTGATTTTGAGGAGTTCTATACAACACCCGTTAGCATTGCACACATGCAAACGAAGCTCGAAATACCCACCATCTTGTGCCAACTTCAAAAATCTCTTCCCGCTATCCTCTATCGGCGGAATATCCAAATGCTCCGGCCGAATCCATCCATAGATGTTAATTTTCTGCGTTAAAATGTCATCCCTCTCTACATCCTCTTGATGTTGACCACGTCTCCCGGGGCCCTGTGTTCTCTCGCCCGTACCCCTCCGTGTCCGCGAACTCTTTGCCGGCGGCGAAATAACCGGACTAAACGTCTGCGAATACAACCGATTCATCACCAACTTCTCCATACCCTCACGCGCATTATCGAACTCTGCATCGCTAACATTTGCCCAGACCTCACACACGGCCATCTTATTAGTAATAAATGCCAAAAAGTCCCCAATAATTTTGACTTGCTCATGTACCATCCACTGCTTCTTTCCAAACTCAGAAAGAAACGACTTAAGGTACCGCGCAATAGGGTCCGCCTTACGGTGTCTTAACTGTTCCAAAAATCTCTGGAAGTCAAACGGCAACGCCGGCTCTGGGTCAGCCTCGGGTGGTGGCGGCCGGTGGTGGGGTTGATTACTGGAAGTTCCGGATGCCGGGTTTTGGGCCGACAGAACGGGGCTTTGTGGCGCAGTCTGCATTTGCGGCGTCGAACCACCAACACTAGAATTGTCCGACGGAGCCAAAGTAGCCGCTGCCAAAAGTTGACCATTCCCCGCCCTTTGTGTCGTCTCTTCCGCTTCCGCTTCCGCTCCTGCATCCTTAGGTGGTACTGGCGGCCCCACATCCACCAAAATACCTCTAGACTTGTCGCTCCCATCACCCGACTCCTTCAGAGACCTTGGTGATCCCGGCGATATCCCAAGACCCTTCATTTGGCCTTCCGAAAGTGGCTCCAAACTAGATTTGCGCGTGGGATATTGATGCAACCCACCCAATCCTAATCTCCCCAACGCATTCGCACCCTCACCCACCGCCGAAGACGCCACCGAAGAAGCTGCAGCCGCAACACTTTGCGCCGCCGCCATAACCCCTCCAAACGCCGCGCCGACCGCCGGCCCGCCAAAAACAGGCGACGCAATTTCCAACCGCGGCGACATGACCTCTTCCGGCGTAGGCTTTGGTCCGTCGGCGCTAAACTGCAACATGATGCTCTGCAACTCAGTGCGCGAAGCGGGGTCTGTAGGGCCTTCGGGTGTTTCGTTGTCGCGGTCGAGGTTCATATCGGACGGGCGTCGGCGCAACGGGTTGGATGGGGAGTTGGCGAGTGGGGTTGCAGGCGTGGGGTCGACATATGGGGTGGGTTCGAGGAGCGTCATTCCGGGGAGTGGCGGGGTAC
>NETU01000545.1:72497-121726 GCA_003032515.1 Huntiella decipiens
GGGTGGGGGTGGAGGACTCGGTGACCGCGAGGGCGGTGAGAAGGTTGGTGGTTTTGGCGGGGTTGCCATTTTGAACGGGTGCATATGTAGTTATGTGTCCGGTGTCCTATCTGGTGGTATTGTTGACCTGGTTATAAATTCGTGAGATGGTTATCAGACGGGTTGACGCTGTATCGCAGACAATTAGCAGACGGTATAAAAAACAACAAGCTGGCACTGGGGCTCAGATAGAAATGATGTCAATGTTGAGAGAGCCGTGACTGGTGGAGCCTTCAATCGATAAGGATAATAAATGGGTGCGCGGGAGTGTAAAGCTAGTCAATAACTTCAAGCCCATCTATTGTGTTTGTTCCAGGGAGCCTGTAGCTTTGTCAAACAGGCTAGTGTATCTGTCTAAATCGAAGTTGAAATAGGGGATGAATGGGGTATATAAAACCCTGGCTTTCTCGGGAAGATCAACCTGCAAGCCGGGATCAAGTGAATCGGAACAGCACAGCAAATTTGTCAATGTAGTTACTATCTGCATTAAACACATACATCTATGTCCATTCTCAGCTTCATCTCGGAAGTTCATTACTCTTAATACGAAGTCCAACGTAACCCCCCACCACAAGAAACCCGACCCAGCCTTGTCATTCCTTCCTTTTCTATCACGGGCCAGCCAGCCCAGAACAAATACCCCGCCCCGCTCTCGTATGCAGTTTCTAGAAACTTGGGGTACAGTGTTCCATGCACCGTCTGACAGCACCCGACATTCACGCATAAAACCGTGCATTCACAGTGCATTTACAAAGGATTGAAGGAAGTGGTGCCAACGACCATCGTCAGAGGACACATGCAAATTGAAACTCTAAAATACTTATCAAAACAACCCAAAACATTAAAAACACATAACACAAGATTGCAACATATACACGCCGTAGGGGTATTCTTCAAACACAAAACAAACAGAGTGTCCTGCTTACACAGCAGTCTTCTCATCTTCTTCTTCTTCGTCGATTTGACTGAGCGTCTCTTCATCACTCTCTGCTTCAAGCCAGGGATCACGTGCCATCTTATGTAACACCTTGCGATACTCCTTGTCCTGCTCCATTTCTTGCCAGACTTCCAACCGGAACTCGGCGCTCGGCGTTCCACGGCCAGCCTCGTCTTCCTCTTCTTCCCGACGTCGGCGCGCGCGTTCCTTGGTCGTGACACTCTTCCACGGTGGTGTAACGGTCCACGCAGCAATCCGCCGAATCCTAAGAAGTCGTCTCTTGATGATCTTAAGAGAAAATTCAAAGATGCCAAGCATACCTAGTGTAATGAACAGAGTAGCCCACCAAGCAGCTTCAGTACCCCAGCGATTCCACATACCACCTTTGACATTGTAGATGGGAGCTGATGGGGAATACACGCCCGAAAGCAGAGCGCACCAACCCCACCATCCAATAGTAGTGACAAAGAATGAACCCATGACAAACGCCGTCTTGTAGTGTGTCTCGAAGATGAAAAGTTTCCAGTTGATCCAGAGGACACCAATACTGAAAGACAAGTTACTAAGGGCATAGAGGTTGTTATCACCCTCAATCAGGTAATGACCAAATCCGGCCCAAGCACCATAATATGCGATGAAACCTTCACAAGCAGCAAGAAGCATCCAGCGAAGGAATTTGACTTGGTTGAGACCCTTGTTCCGTTGACCATACGAGTACAGCTCAGGCATAGCTAGGAGGGTGTCTTCACTGAGATCTTGGTCCCAAATACCCATGCAAATACAGCACAAAGAAGTGAACAGAGTGTTGAACACCGTCAACGATCCAGATTCATACAAGGAGGTACCGGTGTATCCGTTAAAGCGTTGGTATAACGCTGTCGGCAAATAGAAGAACATTTCCTTCCAGAAAGTGCTGAGAATGAACTTGGAGGCTCTCGAGTAGTTCCAACGGCCGTGAAGAAACAAGAGCCTCTGCAAGAACCGGAACTGGGCAATTGCATAATCGGCGACACGGGCAGCCTGCAGACCTTCCTTACCCGAGATACCAATACCAACATGCGACGCCGAAATCATGGCCAAATCGTTGGCACCGTCACCGATGGCAAGTGTAATACCATGGTGCTTGCGGTCACCCTTAAGTTTCTTCAGTTGGGTACGGACAGCACGGACAAGAAGAGCTTTTTGAGCAGGCGAAGCGCGGCAGCAAATAACCGAATTCACAAGAGGCATGACAGAGTAAAACAGGGCAGTAAGTTCGGGTGATTGTTCCACAACGGCCAAAGTCTGGCCATCGATAACCACGACACTATGGGCTGATTCGTTTTGGATATCATCCGAGATGTGCTGAAGTTGATCGGCCAATCCTCCCTTGGTGACATCCAGAATAAACAGATCCGAACCAGGCTGGATAACGCGGGCAGAATGAGCAATGTTGATAGCTGTCTCGCGCTTGTCGCCAGTCAACATCCAAATCTTGATGTGGGCACGGCGAAGCTTCTCAATAGTCTCAGGAACACCCTTCTGAAGTTTATCTTCAATAGCCGATGCGCCAACCAAGTCCAAGTTCTGTTCAATCAATTCACCGGCAGCCTCGATACGCTCCTGTCTGTCGACCAGACTGGTAGTAGCATCATGGTAAATCTTCTTCCAGTTCTGGTAATCCGCTTCGTTGATGAAGCGCTGGGCGTAAACGAGCGTACGAAGACCCTCAGAGGCAAAATCGTCCAGGTGCTTGAAACATTTCGTGAAAGTGGACATTTCATCAAAGACCGTAGCTTCTTCCAAAAAGGTGAACTTCTCAGGGAGGCCGTTGGGGGCAAACATGGGCGAACGAACAAAATCGGGGATATCGGCAGATGGGCGAACAGCAAGAGAAAGGCGTGGCTTCGCTTCGCTCCGGTTAATAACACGACTAGCTTCAAAAGAACGGCTTCTGGAGCTACTGTTGCGGTTGGCTTCGGCTATTTCGGCGGCACGGTTACGCTTGATAGTCAAGCTCTTGCGCAAGTTAGGCGTGGGTTCGTGGAGGCTGCGGCGCAACATCTCATGTTCGATCTCAGCTGACCGGCGTACATCATCAGCGGCTTGCTTGGCAACGTTGGCCATCTTGAGACGTGGCAAGATAGTGGAATCAGCACCCTTGCAAATCACGGCGATACGACCATCAGGGAAGCGTACAACGATCGACATGCGCTTACGGACACTGCTAAACTCAATGACGTCAAGAATTTCATATGTTTGGATCTCCTCTGTGCCATCCATGTCGTTGGTGATCCGGATAGTAACAGACTGAGATGTGCGGTTGATGACAGTGTATCCCATGTCACGGGCGGCGGTGACCAGAGCCAGCTCATCGGGAGATGAGGCTTGGTATGACAGCTCACCGTCGCGCATTTCTGGCAAGCAGGTGTGGCAGATGGCCATGGCCAAGATGTACTGCTTGGCTTTGCGGGCGAAAAGAGAGTGTGGCTTAAGACGAATGTACTCGAGAAGATCGTGCGACGTAACCTCAGGCTGAACGTGGTCTGGACGACCGCTAGACCTCCAATGAGACGACGACCGACGGCCGGACATGGAGACACGAGGCGCAGACATCGATGGTCTAGCTCCAGAAACGGAATGTCTGTTGGCCGACATTGACGGGCGGTTCCCAGAGATGGAGTGGCGTGGGGCGGTGAAGGATGGGCGAGTATTTGACATCATCGAGTGTCTCGGCATAGTAGGGGAAAGCATAGCTTCGGTGGGGCGCTCAGCATTTCCATTTCCGGTGACACCAGGCTCTTCGCTCATTGACTGGCGAGCAATTTGGAATGATTGGCGTGCATTGTACTTGTTCTCTTCATCGACTGGCAAATCGGCCTCATGTAGCCATGAAGTACCAGCAATGCTAAGCTTACGAAACTTCATGACGTTCTCGGTGAGTGTACCGGTCTTGTCAGTAAAGATGTAACCGACTTGACCCAAGTTCTCCAGAATAGTGTTGGTGTTGCATTTGGCGGGGGTGTCGGATTCCGGGTCATACATTCCGATGTCAGAGTTCATGAGAAGCATCTGCCCCACCTTGCAAATTTCCATCGTAACATACAGCGAAAGTGGGATGATGTTGTTGAACTGGATAATGTAACCAATGAAGATTTCGTAGAACTTGACGCGGGCATCGTTGAGGTACCAAGATTTGCTCTCCGTGTGACGTTGCCACATGATGTATCCCATAGACACACCGACCGAAAGGATGATGACGTAAAAGGCAAGCATGACAACAATCTTGTTGGCGATGGTTTCCATGGCAGGCTTCTTTGCCTTGGGGTGCTGGTTAGCATTGAGACCTAAATCACAAGAAATATGTTAGCGAATGTGAAATTCATGAAACCTGCAGTTCATTAAAGGATGTCTTGGTAGGTGTGGTACCACAGCATGAATCGTGGGAACCAGACACTGCAGTTGAGATGTTGTAGTGACGACTTACGAATCTTGCATTCCTCGCCGGTGTTGATAACGAAGCCATAGGCATACTCAGTATTACGCAAAATACTTCCGCGATACACCACATTGGCCAAAGTCAAAGGCATGGTCTCGTTGTTGACCGTAACACGAGCTTCAAAGTTAAAGAGGTCGGGGTTAGGGTCCTCGGAGACAACCTCAACATGAGTTTCGAGGATAGACTTAATGGACGAGCAGCCGTGAAGAAGTGGGGAAACTTCCTTGCTCTTCAGGTTGGTTTCACCGTCCAAAGCCATAGTCTCGATGTAGGCCAAATTCTCTTCGTTTGGTGCGTGCAACAGGATGATGTCAGCGGGGACGGCCTCATCTCTCTCCAAACGGACGACATCGCCAATAGCAATGTCAGCCCACTGGGTAGGAATCCACCTGTAACCGTTGTATTCATCGTCAACTACACGCACAACCTCTGGCTCTTCTTCCTTTTTCTTCGTAAATGGTAGGCGCAGGTTGCGCTTCTTGGTGATCTGCTGTGGCGTTGACCCGTCGTCCTTCTTCAAAATCATGGCCTTGGTCGTATTTTCAATGGTGTCTAAACGGTGTCTTCGCAAGTCATCATATCCTTCCTTGAAAATAGTCACCATAACGAAGAATAACAACGGCACAATGGTGGTGTAGTTTCCGGTCGTACTGATACCGGGGATCATTTGAGGAATACCGACGCATAGGAAATAGAAGTTACCGATACGGCTAAACTGGAAAAATAGTTGTTTCGGGAAGAAGTTTATGACGGTGTATCGTGAAGTGCGAATAGAGTTGTTCAGGAAGGGACCTTGGCGGCGATCATCTAACATTGGTACTGCGTTGTCGACATCGAGGCGGACATGGCGGCCATCTTTAGATGGTGGAAGTTCCTTATTGCGTAAGATATTGGCGTTTACAAAATCTTTGGTAGCGGAGGATATGCGATTGACCAAAGAGGGTGTCGGTAACCGGTCAGACGAGTTATCTTGTGGAATTTCGCGATTGACGATTGATGCCCCATCCTCTTGTGATGAGGACATCTTTTTGGCGTGGGTTGGCGACTGCATTGTGAATGGGCGGATGGCAGTGCCGGTGTCGAGTATAAGAAAAGCGGGGGTGAGAGTTACAAACTCTCTAGACCAATTCCGTTCACTTCTTGGTCGATTATGATCTCACAAATCGATGACTGGGAGAAAGTAGTTGATAGTGGGTCGGCAGAAGCCGCCAGTCGGATAGAAAGCGGGCCAATTTCTGGGGAGTTTTGTGAAGAAACCGGTAGGAGCAACAAGCGCAAGAGTGGTTGCTTTCAGAGGTCTCTATGGGTCACGAGACCAGCCTAACTTTCTAAGGCCGAGAGACAATCCGTAGAGTTTTGTTCGGAGCGATAGTGGCGGAAAAGTAAGTCCACTGGCGGTACTTTTGGAACTTCTAAAATCTAATGCATACAGAGGGGGGAGAAAGAGGAAGTTGTAAAAATATGACCAGCAGGCACGCAAACGAGTGATGCAATGCAAAGTGGTGCCGCGAAACAAAGAAAATGATGAAGAAGAATAAAAAGAGAAGCGGATAAATCACCCGAGCAAGCGGAAAACGAAAGTGCGATCTAGTTGATCGAGAAAATGGAAGGAAAGAAAGACAATTTGCGCTCTCGTATGTCTCGGTGAAAAAAAAGAATGAATGAATGAATCTGGGTGTGTAATGAACGAAAAGGTTACGAAAGACACAGAAGACGAAGAAAATGGAAGGAGCAGGTGCCAAGCCACGATGGGCTCAATCTACAGCTTAGACCACCGAAATAGACCAACTGGAGTTGATTCACGTCTCGGTCTGTACATCCGTGACAGGTAAAAGTGGCAAATTGAATGGTGTTCCTGAATAAGGGATTGCAAAAATAGTCTACAGTACGAGGTAAAGGATTCGTACATACCGTAGGTGAAGCCGATAGAGATGGATGATTCCGTGGTTTTGTCGTGTCTTGTTGATATTCAGCTTTCCCGAACTTGTCGCTCCCGTGTCGGGATAAGTTGCGAATTCACAATTATGAGTGGCGCTCGGATCATCCTATCATCATGGCGTTTTCGCGGCAGAAGACACAAGAGACGTTCTACGAATTTGAATAGAGTGGCTTCCCCGGTGGACTAACTACATGCGGCAGGAAAAAGTAGTTTGCGCAAGACGATCACGCAAGCTCATTTGTTAGGATTTATCGATTTATTCCTTACTTTTAGGCTCTCCATCAATCAACCAACAAATTATTTGGATATCCCTAAACTAATAAATATCGATTTCGCGCCGCTCTCCTACTGAAAGTCCACTATAAAAATCACCCCGCACCACCTAATTGTCCGCCACTATTCCCTGATTCCAGCCCAACCAACCACCCCGGCCCTATGAGGTCACCGCTGAAGTTAGGCGTCAACGACCGGGGCCACCGTCCACTTCGCTTCCGCATTACAGGAATCAGATTACAGGGCCAAGCACTGATTATCCCAGTACCCTCGCTGACAGCACACAATTCATGCTAGGGCCGATGCGATGAACCCGAGAGGGACAAGAAAAGAACTCCTACAGACAATCCATCATTTCATGCGTTAAGGACTCTTGATAGCGTTCGTTGCACAGGCTCACGTGGTCGCGATTGTATCCTGTACACATGAATATGTTCTATACATTCGCAACTTGACACCAACAGAGACTTTTTACGAGACATCATCGATGATGTGGGGTCCAATCGATGTCTTGAAGATGAGTGGCTTCTGTCAAGTAGTCATACATACGTTCGTTTACGGGGTTTTTTACATATGTCACAGCATGTGGGTTCACTTTTACATCGCCATCAATATCTTGAACTATTGTGTCTGGTGGTGAATTCAGGAGTTGGCCCCCAGTATGCTTTTTCCCAGAGCCTTCAATGTCTGCTCACACTTCCCCTCACAAAAGGAATATGGTAGGGTTAAATTATAAACGTAGGGTTAATAGATCCTCCCATACGGATGGTTGCCTAAAAAGGCTAAAGTATGGGGTGAGACTGTGGAACATCAGCGCGTATATAGTATATATGACCAGAGAACAGAATCCACACACTATCACGATATCCAGAACTTCTATAACCACATTCAAACTCCACAAAATATTCTACCGGAATGGATCCTTTCCCGAGGAGACACCGTCATCGGGGATCAAACATGTCGCGTGCAACACTAAACCACCGACCATCTCCTAATCGTCAGCACTCCCAGCAGCGTACTGGTCACGGCGATGATAGAGTTTATAATGGCGGTCAAAAGTTCCTTTCTTCTTTTTGTGGTGGGCGTGGTCGCGGTGAAATTCGCGCTTCGAAAAGTAACGGTAGCTCCAATCCCCAAAGACATGGCCATCATAGGCGCATAGTCGATGAGGATACAACAGACAAACCATACGTTATCCGTCGAAGTTTTGATCCACTGCATCGAGAGGAGCGTTATCGTGTTTACAGATCTATTCTTCCAAATCAAAGGATCACTGAGTTCTACTTACACGAACTATCCAAAGATTACACACCGCCAAGTCCTCCCCCACCACATGAATTCTCCCCTATTGTTCTTAACACTGTCAACAGCAACACCCTTACTGTATTCACCACTCTTGACAAGTTATATCACCCATGTGAACCACAATCTACCAGACCGCGGAGTACTAGCTGTACACCAACAACCCGCCCGCGCATCCAGCACCGTCCACGGCGCATCCGAAGCTCTTCTGTACCCCGGAAGGGAAAACCGGCTGAATTCCGTCCACGGAAACTATATGGGCTAGGTGACGAAGCGGGAGTCTTCGCACCAAAGCCCGTAGAAAAGAAAGAAACGTTTACTGAACGGAAGGATGGGAGTAAAAATTGGCAGATTCCGGTTATACAACGGACCAAGCAAACAACTATTTTGGATATGTTTGCTCGGGCAAAGAGGCCGTGCTCCCCCGATGATATCCCGGAACCACCTACTAAGAAACGCTCTGTCGTTATGGCTAATGATCGTGGGACCCGGCTCAGTAATTCCCAATTGCCGCGGGTACCGACATTTGGTGATAGAGTTTACAACACCGCCCTTAACGAACAAAACACCCAATTGTTTCCGCGTCTTCAACAGGCGAATCCACAACTTAACCTCAAAGAATTCACTCTCTTCAGCTCCCCGCCTCTCCGGCCGCCATATCACCACCTGCCTACCCCTTTCCCACCTTCAACTACCGGGTTCGCTTCTACCACAATCACTGTTACCTCTCAGGATACCATCTCCGCCGCCTTAACCCTCTCAGCTCACCCGCGAACCAACACCACGCCAATCCTAATCCTGAATTTCGCAAACGCGGAGACCCCAGGCGGCGGCTATCGCAGAGGCGCCACAGCCCAAGAAGAATGTCTCTGTTACCAAACAACTCTCCCTTTGGCTCTTCCACCACGCAAGACATACCCCTTACCTGACCTAAGTTGCATCTATCATCCTACCGTCCTTGTACACCGTGGACCTGCTACTACCGGCATGCCCCTCGCAGATTCCTTCATTAAACTCCCACGTATCAGCGTCTTGTCAGTTGCTGCGAGTAAGTTGCCCAGGTTGAAGGCGGATATTGGGGTTGCGGGGGAGACTTATGCGTTTGATCGGGATCGTGAGAAGTATAGAGAACAGGTGCGCATGGTGTTGAGGGTTGCTGTTGATAGAGGACATACGGCAGTTGTATTGGGCGCGTTAGGTGCTGGTGTTTTTAGACATCCGCCTTATGACACGGCTGTTGTTTGGCGAGATGTGTTGACTACCGATGTCGAGTTCAAGGGACGATTCCAGTATGTTTGGTTCGCTTGTTTATGCCTGTCATCTGCCAAAGGCCGTACGAAACAAGTTCATGACACATATCAAAAGGTTTTAGCAGGTTATAAAGTCCCCGGCTTCGATTAGTCTTTATAATTAATATAACAATATCTGTCTGACTGTCTTCCAAAACTGTTGAGTGAAAATAAAAGTACACACATTCCTTCCTTCTGACTCAAAAGTCACAACCCTCCTCAACATACTTTAGTATCGCGACCTGTTGGTATATGGGACTCTCATGCCGACAACCCAATCAACACTCCCTCTTGCCTTGGTAATCTCACTAGCTACTATACGAGATATTGCCCGATACTTCCCAGCTTCTGTTCTATCAGCAGCACCGAGATACCCGCGAAATACCCACGCCATTCGCGCTAAGAGTAGTAGATTTGAAGTCCATGGTCGCAAGTGTTGTGTTTCTCGATACTCGGTTGTGCTAGAATGTCGATTATGTCTGTTGTTGTTGTTGTTGGATCGCTGTCCATTGTCAAACTTGCACTCAAAGACGTAATCCCAATGTCGATCCGGTAGTAACTCGGGTAACTCATCTCCACTGTTAGATGATGCCCCGGCGCTATCATCGTCTCCAATATACTCTCGTATTTCTTCAGAAAGCTCTGCCATCTCTTGTTGAATTCGGCTGCTGAAAGTGTTCCGGTGGAGTTCAACAAGATGATCTAGCGGGTTGAGTAAATTCGCCGCCGCAACCCACCGGTCTCCGATAGTTTTAGCCATTCTGGCCTGATGGAGAGCAACCTCTAGTTTGTGAACTTCGGTGGGGTGATAACCTAAGTCACCACAAAGCTTTTGAATGTCGTACTGTAGTTGAGGGATGTAATCTTGCATATATTGTTGACTTAATGGGTTAAAAAGCTCTTCAAATGTTGAAAATGTCGTCTCTAAATTTTGAACTTGCTCGGCCAATGCCACAAGGATTGCTCGGTAAGTGAACATGCATGAAGTACGAAAGATTTCATGCGATGACCGGGGCAAAAAGGCACCAGAAATACAATCATAGCCGGATACGGGAGGAAGCAGTTCGTGTATCAACTTGTTAACCACAACACGGAATGACGAAGCGGATGTGTAACGAGGTGTGAGTAGTAAAGTATCTGTCGCTGATGGGAGAGCGTGATCAAATTTATATTCTTGTGGCGAAAAGAAGTCGTACACGGCAAGGGTAATGGCCCCGTGAAAGGGAACATTTTTGGATGACCCAGACGATGATCTATAAGCAAGTATACATTGGTTAGCTTGTATGAACTAGTTTGTAGCTTGTCTCCCCAAATTAAACTGGAATCAAAGTTCAAAGCATACATACCCTAGGATGGCAATCGTACGACGAGGTCGGGGTGGTTCCATGATGCCCGATAGAGAAATGTATTCAAGATAGTGGGTCGTAGTAGTGCAACCGGAGAATAAAGCTATAGAATGTTGGTATGTGTAACAAATAACCACTCAAGTTGTTTTGAGTTATGCGTCAGTTCCCGTGAGTGAATGAGACGTCTGATAAAGGCCAGATCAAAGTGGGGTATCGTTTATTATAGGAGAAATGGGCCCTTGTGTTATGGAGGAACAGGAATGAATGAAAATGCAACCAAAGGAGGCAAGGGAACCGTCATATAAACCGCCAGATATGACAAAGTATAGGACAGCGGCAATAACCAGTCACCTGCATGCCATTAAACGTTGAGAGAAAGTATCCCGGCGGAATAGGCGAGCAACAAAGATAAGCCCGAGAAGTGTATTGCCTTTTCATTTGTTGTACTCATCACGGCATGACTCGTTGGCGCCTGTATGATCCAGCTTGGGGGCAGATTCCCCACACCCGAGGCTGATATAGTGGTTCTGGCGCCCTATGAGCCCAATGTATAGTGTACACGAGGGTATAATGGAGGGCCAGGTAAGGCGTGAAAGGTCACTGTGGCCATAACCGTGGCCGTTTTCTGGAAGTATCAGGGCGTAGTGTGTGTCTTCCTTTAGGCATTGGCTTAATACCCGAGTACCGAAGTTTCTCACTTGTCTCGTCATGTCACATATGATCTACATAAGATCCGGAGTAGTGTTTCCCTATCAAGTATATGGTTGGCTAAGCCTGTCGGCCATGTTCATGTCTCACGGGGTGCCGGCGAACAAAAGAACACAACCCTCACGATCTACTTGATGGATATACTCAAAAGACGTCAAGGGACTACTGGGGTACAAATGGGGCATAGGGATTATGACTGGTGACGGCTGAGGCATCCCATATCACGGCCGTTTCAAGCGTCATCCACCCCATTCGGGCTTAGCCACATCCACCTTCCTGACAGTGCAAAAGCAGTATGGCCTCATTATGAGAGGCGTGTATGTATGTGTGATTGGAACCAGCAGCTGTTGCTTCGGCACCGTGAGGAGGCACTACTGACGCCTTTGAATGTAACCCGGCTTCAGTGGATACCTCACGTCACCTAGCTAGAGGTAACCACCAACAGCGTCGGGAGTAGCGAGCTCGGTAGTAGCAAAAATAGACTGTTGCATATGGCTGAAAGCCTAGAAAGCAAGTGACATGTCACTTTTGGGAAAGACGGTATTCATACAACCTTGGCTGCTGAAAAGTAAATGGGCATGAGCAAGCAAACAAAATTTGACGCATGTGAGCTATGACGGTGGAGCGTCGGGCAACGAGTATTGGTGATCGAAGGGGATTCCGGGGAATCTCATATGACGAATTTGATATGTGAGAGCGAATCATTATGAGAATTGAATTGACGGAGTGAAGGAACGACCAGTTGGGGAGTGAATGAATGAGAAGGAGCAGAGGGAGAAGTGGACCCTGCTTGCAACTTTGGACGAAGCGCGCTAGAGTCTGGAGAATCAATCCGACAACAAGAAGACGGTAGTCTTGATTCAATGGTCGAGGGGTTAAGCGAGTGAGACAGGCAAAGTGACATTGCTGTGACGCTCTCATCCGTCACCTCCACGTCTAATACCATGCTGGTGATCCGTTAGGTTGTCCCCACCATCTTGGTGGATACTGGATATTGACTGGGCTGGGGGACATACCCAAGTAGCTTAAGCGCCTGATGACCAAGTGATATTGATGACTGAGGTCCGAAAGGAGATCTCCGAGTATCGACAAATTGGCAACAAGATGTGGTTTCACACTCACAAGGTGATATGACCACCATCTGTGTGTTCATTACGCCAGCGGATTGGACAAGTTACGATCAAGTAGTATCCGCCGAGGCATGGAGATGTCAAGACCAGGGCAGCGTCAAGGGGAGTGAAGCCGGTGGGTCCTTGTAAATCAATGATCGACAGCCGGGGTTAGTTAAGTTCAAGGCGGGCGGTCTACTGGCGGTGACAATCGGTAAAGGAATACATGTACAATACATATGTATGTGACCAACAGTGCAACATGGTCGGAGAATTACAAGCCCGCGACTTGGAGAGAGTGAGAGAGAGAACAACAGGGCATATTTCAAGGGGTCATCACGACTCCAAAGGGCATAGCCGGCCGGAGTATAATAGGCCGTAAGGCAGCCGACGGACAATGTTGGTTACGTAGTTTTCTTTCAACGAGACCAGGGTACGATTGAGAATAGCTACCGAGGTGGTAAAAGGCGTACGAAGCCTACAAATCCAAACCTGTCCACAAAGGTCAGAAATGAAGATAAACCAAGTAATGTAAATTGTTAAAAACAGGGTGTTGTAGAATATCCAGAACGATGCATCCCGATTAGTATATATTAAGCACGGAATCGAATGTCATGGCTCATTCCGCGTCCATTTTGAGCCTGTTTTGGGCGTAGGAGCATTTTCATTGTGTCCACAAATGGCAATATCCAGACTCCAACCTCCACCTCAGTCGCATCGCGACTTTTTAGACCTACATGCGATTGTGGCAGCGGCCGTTAAAAGAGTAGACGATACTTCAAAGGTAGAGAAAACGAAAGCCGCAATTTCCGCCTAGTCAACGCGGAAGTGACAACATCAGATGTCTATCTGCAGGTGTGGTAGCAAAAGGGCCGGAAAGTACTCGTGTGATAGAGGTTGGGACATGACTTGGCGAACGGGGAGAGTGATTATCGTCAGTAGTGTTACTGTGACGGTTGTGAGGATGGGTAGGACGTTGTGTGATGACTGCATCATCCAAGTGGTGGCATGGGTTCTTTGTACTCGTACAAGACAAACGGTGGCCACCTCGGCGCCGTCTTGCAGATGGATGATTTTCCATGAGAATATTAAAGACCACGTCTGGAACATGACTTTCGGCTGCTCATGAATCGTATAGTATCATCGCGGTAGAGGCGGCATTGCAAGACCCCTGGCAATTCTCGATCCAACAACCATTTTGCCTTGCATGTACAAACACTATGACACGCATCCGTACCCTAGCCATCAGCTTAAAACGTTCCATGATCTTCACACACCCATACTCCGCTGAAATACCACCAACACGACCAAATTTAGATAGCCTACTAATATATCACAACGTTTGTTCCAAGATATACCCCTTCGGTCGGTCAGCTCCGCAGGTCAATCATGGTACATACCATAAGCAATGCCTTTGCCCCTGTTGCAGTTGTCGGCTTTATATGTATGTATGTACGTGCATGTCTACACGTACATATGTGCGTGAGACCGTCGATCCCACTGAGCACCCGCCCACTCCCGCAGCAAGTAATAGCAAGGCTATTGGTTAAAGTCGACCATCGCAGCTATCAGATTTGCAATTCAGGTCGGTGCGTGACATGGCTAGGCTCACGGGCTGCAACCAATGAGTGCCGTGATCCAATACGATCTTTACCTTGCATGTTAGTCATCTGAAGTATGAACATTCCCTATCTGGGCGGGTTTTGTCGTTTTCAAGTGGCCTGGCTATTCCACGTACAACATATGCACATGTGTACATACATGTATATAGTTGTCTGGACCCACAGTCGTGGCTTGCCCTAAACAAATGTCGGATGACGGGAACGCTTGCTGGGATAGTGGCGTGGCTTGAACCTGTGGTAAATTCGGGTGGCGTTATAGCGAGTGAGGAACGTCATGCCTGACCGCGACTGAAAACTGTTGGACTGCGGATCATGTGATGAGATATTCACCAGGATCACCAGTTCACTATCATAAACCTGATCTTCACAAGGTTAGGGTTTATACTGGGCTATCTCGTATTACAGTAGCACAAGTGCCCGCAGTGCTTCTCTTCGAACAAGCAACTAAATAGTCCTGATGGGAAAAGCTTGGCATTCACATTGACTTCACGATATTAAGCAAGAGTGCTGCACATATTTCGGAAGAAAAAATCCAAGTTCAATTTTTAAGCGACTAGTTGATCATCCCTTTGATGTTCTGTTGATCCAAATACAGGGTGCTAACCGACATGTTCTTTTTTTAAGCCAACCAATACCACGCTTTCTCCATCCAGTTCTTGGGAATCGGAGGCCGATCGAGGGCCTCAAGTTCGTCCATCTCCTTCTTGCCGGTGAGAACGTCGATCTTGTCGGCGGGAATGTAGAAGGCTGATCTTGAGTAGATCTTGTGGCCAATGTACAGAACCAGGAAGATAGGAAGGGTAATGTATGCGGCGATGAAATCCGCCGTGTTCCAGTTACCATTGATGAAGATGCCGAATCCATTGGTGATAGTAAGAAGGGAAATCATGAAAAGAGCAAACCAACTTCCGTAGGGTTGGAAAGGGGTACGGAAGGGAAGCACGTCCAACATGTTGTTGATCTTCATAGCCTTGTGGAAACGAAGGTAGGTAACGAGTACAACGATCCAAGCGATATAACCAGAGATGGTTGACAGGTTGGTGAACCAAGCAAACACCTTGGCACCGCCATTGGACACATTGAGGAAAGCAAGACAACTGGGAAGCCAGGTGCCCAACACAGCGTAAATCGGAACACCACGAATAGTCTTGGAGAAGATAGCGGGCGCCTGGTTGTTGCGACCCATAGAGTAAAGGATACGAGAACCGGAGTACAGGAAAGAGTTACCCGCAGACCAAGCCGAAGTCAACACAGCAGCGTTGATGGCGTGGTTTAGGCCGCTAATGCCAACATTCTGAATTCCAATGACGAAGGGCGAGGCAGAAGCATCAGCAGCACCAAGAAGGCGGGGGTCGTTGTAGGGAACCATGATACCAATAACCAATGAAGCGCATCCGTAGAAAATAGCCAGACGCCAGACAAAGCGACGGGCGGCCTTGGGCAGGTTGCGGCGGGGGGCATCACATTCACCGGCAGCAATACCAATCAGTTCGGGAGAAGTAACAAAGGAGAACCCGGCACCGATCAAAGCACGCCAGAATGCAAGAAAGTGACCGGTACTACCCTTAGCTTTGTACTCGGCAAATGCGCCAGGATCATTCCAGTAGTGGAAACCACGGACTCCATGCTGATTGGGTCCACCACCGAAGAAAATGACGACACCAAGAATAATGAGACCCATGATGGTGATCAGCTTAATACTGGCGAACCAAAACTCTGCTTCACCAAAAACGGCAACAGCGATGATGTTGAGTAGCAAAATGACGACAAGGACAATTGCAATCCAGAGACCAATATTGACATCAATATTCCAGTAATCAATCACAATTCCAGCAGCGGTAGCTTCAGCGGCGACAAGCATAGCATATGCATACCAGTAATTCCAACCAGCTGCAAAGGCAAGAGAGGGGTCGACAAAACGTTTGGTGAAGTAGGGCATAGTAATACCCTTCATTGGTAGGTAAACAACAATTTCAGCGATGGCGTTCATAATGAAGTACACAAACAACATCATGAACAAGTACGACATGAATAGTGGGGCTGGGCCGGTCGCACTGAGAATAGACCCGGAACCAACAAAAAGACCGGTTCCGATAGCACCACCTATGCATATGTTAGTTGTTATCCCGGTGATCGGGTTAAAGTAAACATACCTAGAGCTAAGAACTGAATGTGACGAGACTTCAGCCCACGTTGAAGTTGTGAATCTACACTGAGATCACTTTCGGGATCTTGGCCTAGACCCTCGCCAATCTCGACGTCGCCATGGCGAGCCGATACAACGGACTCGGCCTTTTCTTTGTTATGGGATACAGACATGTGAACGCTAAATGAAATGTAAAATGAAAATAATAAAGCAACTAATGATGAAGAAAAAAAAGGGAATAAAATGTTTAAGGTACTGTCAGGTGGGAGATCTCCCGTTCTTTATATGTACTGGTGTCTCAATTCAAAGTGCCACATTCCCACCATTATGAACGGAATCGGAGGAGCGGAACCCCCTGACTGTTTTTTAGCTCACCTCCTACCTTATTGGAAGCTCTGGCCGAAAACACGGTGCGCGGGGATTTTGATTTGTGAGGGTAATTATACGTTGCAGGATAAGATGGATAAGGAACTTGACAATTCTCCGATCGATAGGTTGCTGGTGCGTGTAGTCCATCAACACATAGCGCGGCTTTCAGCGGTATATTTGGAAGGCGATGCGGCAGTTGATGGTCCGGCATGTGTTAGAGTGATAACGGGGTCGCATTGCTGATAAGAGTTACCGCTTTTAGCATGCGGTGGCGTGGCGGGAACGGAATTTAGCGTAGACGGAGAAATGGGGCCGCCACTCATACCTTTTTGGTGATGGTGGCGTATTTGACTACTAAGAATGTGATGAATTGGCAGTAGCTTATATCAACATTTTCTTTGGCTTATCTGGGCTATCTTACCAGTAGTCTTGGCTAAAAAACCAGTTGGTCATTTGATTGATTACATGCTGGCTACTATTCTAACCATTTCTCAAAGCCTCAAAAGCGACATGTGAATATCTAGCGATCTCGATTGTTGATCATAAACTATATCTACAAAACATGGCTCCTCTCGTCATGCACTTTCAAGGAATTCCTTTCCCCAATGTAACGTAGCTACCTACTGCCAAGAATACCGGATTTTCACGGCTTTTCCAACCACCGGGCCGGATCATCTATCGGAGTATATCCTTGCATAAGGTTGGAGAAAGTTATAGCCTAGCCTGAGACATGGCATCTACAAGTTTATCTAGGAACGCGGCTCAAGCGGCTTCCAGAAATTTGGTTTAACCCGTATACAACCGGCGTTTTTCACAATTGGACTGTCTATTTTAGATTTCATGATGAAAAGATCCGTGGACTTCTATACACTGATACAGAAAATATCGGTGTTGAGGTGCGAGCTTATTACCCCAGATCAATGACGTTGTTGGTATCTTACGTTCGCACATGGCTAGCGTTTCTGTTACATAATGGCCCGTCATCATGGCTACAGTATGACCGTATGACAATGAATTCTTGTGACAAATTTCATGTTACTTCTCCATAAACTAGGGACGTTTGTATTCACTACTTCTTGGGTGGAGGGACTCCAGGTCATATTTTAGACTCGTATTACACTTTTAGCGTCATAAAAGACGGTGGTTTCCGATCGATTTGGAGATGTTCAGGGACGTTTGTTAAATTCAACTTCGAAAACACCGTTGCCAAGTCCTAGATTGAACAGGATTTTACAACCCGTGGAGAAGGATTGTCGCATGCTGGTCAACCTTAGGGTCTTGACCCCCCCTAGAGGAGTTAAGATCCATGTCAAATCCTTCATTATCCGCTCACATTCATTGGCCTATTTCTTATCGGTCGCCCCACTCTAAACATCTTCAACTTTTTTTTTGCCAGCCAAAAAGTGTATGCGCCTGGGAGGGAGTTTGGCTTATACATTTGTATGTAGACATTGAGAAGACATTGAAAGAAAGCGATACTCTCATCGCCTTCCAGACAGTCTCTATTGACCTGTCGCCTCTCGTTTTTCAACCTAAAAGTATTGATTTTTTGTTTTTGTTGTTTCGGCGCATTCTTTCTGGTCTTTTTTTCTGTAACAATCTTCTATAAACACCTCGATAATACACGACAATCCTTTTAACTGCCCATCGCCCACCATGTCTTCTCTCGCCGCGCAGCTGGCGCAGATTTCGGCCAAGTCCAAAGCGACTCTCGATGTCCGCGCCCAGAAGGCTGCTCACTCCAAGTCGCTGATTTGGGAACCCAAGGTTGCCGCCACCCAAACTTATGCCTCCATCTTCAAAGCCTGCTACAGTGGTTTCGAGGACTTGTGCAACTTGGATGCTCGCTACGTCCCATTTGCCAACTCTCTGTTCAGTGAACAGAGTCAGGATGAGGATCGCTCTTCGCTTTCCGACGAGGAGAACGCTCAGTTGGACCGTAAGATCGAGAGCTTCCTTCGTCTTGCTGCGAGTAGATTGAGATTGACCCCGGCCATCAAGGCTGTCGAGTGGCTCGTTAGACGCTTTAGGTGAGACATGCCACTAAGTAGTAGTCAAGGGTCAAGACTGTAGAAACTAACTGTGATTTCTGTGTAGAATACACGAGTACAACACTGCTTTCCTCATCACCACTTTCCTCCCATTCCACACCATCCCAGCTTTCGTTACTCTTCTCTCTATTCTGCCCAAACAGATTCCCGTTGAGTACCGCTTCTTGAGCCCCTACATTCGCTCCGCTCAGAGCCCACCACGCCCGGCCATCGTCCTCCAGGCCATCAACTCCCCCGCATTCCTCGCCCATCTCTCTGAATACACTCTCGAGTCATGCAGACAGCAACAGCATTACCAGACTCAGATCTCTTTCTGGGCCGGTATCATGACTGAGGCTATCAACGGCCAGCTCGACAAGGCCAAGTCCGGTCGCTCTGCTATTCAGGCTGACAACGACATGAACCTTCTACACCGTGTTGGCCCCGTTTTGGGCGAGGCCTTGGTTATGAAGAAGGTTCCCCAGCTTCAGATTGCCGCTTACATGGCCCTGTCCGTGTTTGTGTCCAAGGGTGATTTGGGTGACAGTGCTGTTTCCGCCTTCATGGAGCAAATCGTTGCTGGCTGGACCGCCGAGACTGTCCGTTCTGGTCTTATCTGCATGGCCATTCTTTCTCAGTACCGCTCTGCTAAGCAGGTCTCTGGAAAGGTCGCCAAGGCTCTTCTCAAGGTTACTGACGTTGAGAAGCACCTTCTCGAGATTGGTCGTGAGTGGAAGATTGACAAGCTGGCCAACGGCTTCTGCTTGGCTCTTGCTGAGCGCACACTCAAGAAGGGCGACTCGCGTGGTCTTCGTGTAATCAAGGGCATCATGCTTGCTGGCATCCTCACGGAGAAGCAGCTGTTTGTTCTCTTCAAAGTTCTGCTGGTGACTGCCATGCGCCTGGACGACGAATCTGACAAGGACGGTTCCACCCGGAAGGATCTCGGTACCGTTCTTATCGACTTGTCTAACAGCCAAGGCGAGTGTGGCGAGGTTATCCAGAAGGCCATTGAGGATGTCGACTTCGATATGGATACTCTTGAGATGAAGCTGGATCTCTCTATCCGCCGCAAGAAGGCTCTTGCGCCCACTGAGACGGAGCAACCCGAGGTTGAAGAGGTCACTGAGGACGTTCGTGAGACTCTCTCTGCTCTCAAGAAGGAGAAGACTGGCCTCTCAAGCTCCCTGTCTTCCGAGGCTGGTGCCGTGTTTGACACCTTGACCCGTGTCTTCCTTCTTATTGTCTCTTCTCAGCCCCAAGATCAGACCGTCTTCCAAGATTTCTGCCAGCTCCCCATTCTTTCATCTAACTCGGCTGTTTCCGACACCACCTACGTTTCCTTCTTCCTTCGCATCATCTCGGGAGCTTACCCCGCTCTCGCTCGCGCCGCAGCTATCGAGATGATCAAGAACCGTCTCAAGGCTAAGGATGTGTCTGGCCAAGATTTCCAAGCTCTGCTTCCTTACTGCATGGCTGCGTTGAATGACCCTTCTAAGAAGGTTCGCCAGGCTGCTGCTGATCTCTTGGTTGTTGTCGACGAGATTTACCCCAAGACTGCTAAGCCCCTCCAACTGCCTATCTGGGGTCAGGCCAAGCTCTATGCCGACAGTGCCGAGCTCGAATGGCTGACCACCGGCCTGGCTGCCCAGACTATCAGAGGTATTCTGGTTCCTTCTCTGGAGGAGTGCCTTATGAGTAAAGATCATGTTATCTCTCATCTGGAAGCTGTTCTTGACTCTAGCAAGAGCTCACTGCTCAAGAGTTCTGCCAGATTATCGCTTCTCAAGTTCCTGGCTGGCCAAGTTCTGGCTACCCCCTCACTCATTGTCAAGAGCCGTCTCCTTTCCGCCATCAACCGTGTTAAGGGTGTTGGCTCTACTACCCGCACACAGTTGCTTCTGCCTGTCCTTCATTGGTGGGCTAAGCTGTCGCCTGCCGAGGCCCTTCGCCTTGGCGAGCGTGACAACATTGATCTTGAGTCCTTGAACAAGCACATTGTCGGTGTCATTGTCCCCAACGATGCCAAGGGTCTTGAGTCTCTCTTAGAGATTCTCAAGAGAATTTCAGAGTCTGCTGCCGAGTCTTCGGCTGTCACTGATGCTCGTGTCACCTTCATTGAGGCTATCTTCGGCCGTGTGCAGAGCATGTGGCCTGATATGAAGTCAGAGACTCGTCTCTCGATAGCCAACACCATGCTCTCCCTCAGTCAAGCGTCAGAGAGCCCCGAGGCTATCTACAGCGAGGCTGCTGAGCTTCTCCGCAACGTCAAGCTTGATACTGCTATTCTTCTTGCTTTCCTTTCCACTCTGGACATGCCCAACGAGTCTGCTGCCAGCACCGCCGATCAGCGTCGTCGCCTCTCTCTGGATGGCCCTGCTGCTGTTGCGGCTAACTCTGCTCTTCGTCGTGCTACTTTTGTTCTGCAGCTCGTCGAGGGCGCTGGTCCTGCCGGTCACCCCCAGATTCTGTCGTCGCTCTTTGAGGTCCTTGCTAAGCTGCACTCTTTCCGTAGCACTATTGGCTCGGAACTTGGCTACCTGCAGAACCTTATTCTCCAAAGCATCTTGGCCATTGTTCCTGTCTACCGTGACAACAAGGATCTCAAGCTCTCTCTTCCCCAGAGCCACGGTGAGCTCATTGTGAACTGCATCCAGTCGCCCACTGTCAGTCCCGTTGTTCAGAACTCTGCTTTGCTGGTGATCGCTGCTCTGGCTGCTACTGCCCCTGAGGTCGTCGTTCACGTTGTCATGCCTGTGTTTGCTTTCGTCGGTGCTTCGATTCTTCGCCAGAGCGATGATTACTCGGCCTACGTCGTCAACCAGACCATCCGTGAGGTTGTCCCCCCTCTTCTGGATTCTTTCCGTCGTGGTAAGCGTAACCCGGTTTCTTCGGCTGCCGAGCTTCTGGTTGCCTTCACCGCCTCATACAGTCACGTTCCTGCTCACCGCCGCCAGCGCCTGTTCTCTACTTTGGTCGACACTCTTGGTGCCCAGGAGTTCTTGTTCGCTGTTGTCGCTATGCTGGTCAACAAGGAGGAGGCCTCTTCGGCTATTCTTGGATTTTCTGGTGAGCTCGCCCGCAAGTACTCTGTCACAGTTCAGCTGGACACTTGCTTGAAGCTCGCGGATTTGGTTTCGGAGTCTTTTGCCCCCACCCCCAACATGGCTTCTGCTCTGCTGGGTGACCCTCTCAAGGGTATTACCAACGCCAACCAGGTTGCCCTGCGTCAACTTCGCGCTGTGACTGCCCTCCTTTCGGGCCGCAAGCTGAAGACGCAGGCGGCCAAGGCTATGGCTAAGGAGGATATGGAGGCTTCCCAGGCCCGTGACCTTTACTCGAGCCTTCTCAAGAAGATCATCTCTCTGACTGAGACTCTCAAGGACTCCACCAAGGAGCTCCGTGTCGAGGCTGGTGATGCCCTTGCTGCTCTTCTCAACCTTCTGTCGATTGGTGAGTTTGTTAAGGCTGTTGAGGGTCTCCTCGACAACACCGATGCTGGTTTGCGCCACCGCGTCCTCCAGGCTTTGGAGAACCGTATCGAGGCGGAGTCCAACACCGACAGCTCTTCCCGCGTTGTTCTGTTGGGCTTCCTCCCTACGCTCATCGCTGCCATTCGCGAGGCTTCCGATATCAAGTACAAGCATACTGCTGTTTCTTGCATCGACAAGCTCGCCGAAAAGTACGGACGCAAGGACCCAGATGGTGTTCTTGCCGCCGCCGAGACCATCGCTGGCCCTGCCTGCCTGGGTGGTTCCGATGTGCGCCTGCGCATCATGGCTCTTCTCTGCCTTTCTTCGCTTGTTGACGTCCTGGAAGACACTATCGTTCCCGTCCTGCCCGGTGCCATCACTTCCAGTATCAACCAACTTGTTGAGACCGTACAGAACGCCCACCGTAGCTCGGACTCTGCTGAGCTGCACAGTGCGGCTTACACCTTCATCCTGTCGGTTGCTCAACAGTTGCCGTACATGATTTCTACTGTTCACCTCGACCAGATCCTGTCTGTCTCACATGTTTCCACCATGTCCGAGCTTCCTGCCGAGACTGTTGCTTCACGCAAAGAGTGCTTGGATACTTTGGTCGCTGGTTTGGATGCCAAGGTGGTCTTCTCCGCTCTTTCGCGTGGTTGGTCTGGCGCTCTTAGCAGTGGTCTTGCGGCTGCTGGCGCTCACATTGCTCTGCTTTCGCGGGCTCTGGACCGCCAGCCTAAGGCTTCCATTGGCAAGAACACCCAGGCCTTGTCTACTGTTATCATGCAGGCTATCGATGCCCGTCGCATGGCTACTTCTAACAGCCAAGTTACTGATGTTACCTCGCCCAAGTTTGCCGAGCTGGAGACTGCTGTCAACGAAGTGACTTTGAAGTTGGTTTACAAGCTCAACGACGCCGTATTCCGCCCTATCTTCACCAACATGATCGAGTGGGGCGCTACTGGTCTTCCTCCTTCGGATACCACTGGCCGTACTCTGCGTTCGCTTTCGCTCTACGGTTTCCTTCAGTCCTTCTTCGGTGTTCTCCAGGGAATTGTTACCAACTACGCTGCCTATGTACTGGACGACGCTGTCCGCATTTTGTCTTCGCCCGTCGCCAAGTCTACTGATGACGCTCGCCTCCGCGAAGCTGTTCTGTCTACTCTGTCTGCCTGCTTCAAGCACGACAATGATGAGTTCTGGCAGGGACCTGCTCATTTCAAGGTTATCGCTCCTGTTTTGCTCGAGCAGTTCGGTCGCGCCACATCAACTACCGAGCCTCCCGTTGCTCTCGTTGATGCCATTGTTGGTCTGGTTGGTGCTGCTGATTCCCAGGTTCACCAGAAGGAGGTCAACACTGGTCTGCTTAAGCACCTGCGCAGCGAGACCGCGGCGGTTCGTCTGGCGGCTGTTCTTGCCCAGCAGAAGATGGCGGATACCCACGGCGAGGAATGGTTGGCTATGTTGCCTGAGATGCTGCCCTTCATTGGTGAGCTCCAAGAGGATGATGATGAGATTGTTGAGAAGGAGACCCACAGATGGATCATCAAGATTGAGACTGTTCTGGGCGAGCCTTTGGATTCCATGTTACATTAAAGTACCGGGATGCCGTCTAAGAACGGATAAAATTGAATATTTTGTATATAATTCTGAATTTGATTTTCGATGTCTTACGATTATATGTTATTGTGGAGGGGAGTTGTCTGAACCTGGCGCAGTTACTATTAATTCTCCATTGTGAATGTTCATTGGTGTGACACAGATGCGTCTAATGTTCCTGTAGGGTTATAGTATCTTGCACGATCCGTACGACATATTGAATCCTGTAACTAGAGTGGGATGAAATAGTGTTCCTGGACCGAAGTTTAATCATACCTCAAACGATTCAGCTTTAGCCAATGACTGCAACGTCTTTATAATATTGGCCAAAGGTCGCGATATCAAGCTGCAAGTGCGACATTAATCAAATATAAAAGGGCAAAATCTCCTATCACCCGAAAAGCCATACCTTGAACCGACTGGCGACTAAAATTTCCCGGATACCTGCTGACGTTAGTTTCATGATTCCAAGACGGGACGGTGTTGTCTCATGTTTCGCACGGACGCCGAACCATGATCGCCCTAGACGCATGGTGACGAGCGTTCATGGGTTTTGTGTATTTTAGGTGTTTGAGGGACAATAGGAGGTTTATTTTGCTGACGACGTTCGCTGGGCTTGGCAGCGAGAGGATTTGGGGTACTGAAACATGGCTGATATCCACATACGCGGGAGGGGCCCGCTTCGGGAATCATGGTTCTGGAGCGGACGTTGGTTGTTTGATGTTGGGGATCTCCCATGTTGATCTCGGCTCATGCGGGGTTCTATACTTGTATATGGCTTGTAATCTGAACGTAATGCGTGCGTGGACGTGTCACAAGTTTTCTAAGCCTATTGGGGGTCTATCAGATAAGTCGATAACCTCCGATGTTACATATGGAGCCTACTACGTGCAACTGGCTCCGTACTAAACTGGCAGTTCGGCCTCTGCCTGGTGGGGTCCACCATTCTGGGACAATCTTCCGATATGTTTGTTTTTAATGCGTCTTTAAAAAAGCGCCGAGTATTACCACTTGAGTGATTGGTGCGATTCATGGAAAGATCAGCCGAGCCGTAGACGACATGCGATGGATATATAGATGGCATTGTCATCACCGATGACCACTTTGAATTGGCCTCTCCTCTTCATCCATTGTTCTTGTTGGTGAATTGACTTCTCACTTTCCGTTCCCTCTATCCGCCTAGTTCGGACTTTCTTTCTTTTTTGCACTGGTTGCTACTTTTCTTTCTTTTCGTGATATCCACACTTTCCAACTTTCTTCCCAGTGAAGCTTCCCCCAATTTACTTTTTACACACTCTTTCGAGACTCCTTTCTTTGCTTCTATCAGATCTTTTATTCACAACAATGTCCAAATATATCCTTGCTTCGGCGCTTCTGGCCGCTACTGTCATGGCAGATAACAGTATGGAACAGTACACTGATGACATCACTGGTATTCAGTTTGGTCGTCATGTTGACGCTGACTCTGGCTTTGGCTTTGGTCTTGTTATGCCTACTACCATGACTACTGACTTCATTGGTCAAATCACTGCCCCCATTACTCAGGGGTATGCCGCTGTTGCGCTTGGTGGATCTATGACTAACAATATCCTTATTGTCGCTCAACCCACTACCGATTCAGTGGTTGGTTCTCTTCGTACTGCTACGGGCTACACCAACCCCCAGATTATCTCCACCAACACTACTTTCCAAATTGAGCCCATTTCTTCTGGTATTACTGTGAATGGCTCTTCTTTCACTTACACCTTCCTTTGCAAGGGCTGCATCACCGGTGACAGTCGCTCCTGGACCACCTCGGCCACTTCTGGCATCTTTGGCTGGGCTATCGGCACTGACGCCCTGTCTGATCCTACTGATACTTCTGCTATTTTGACCTACCACGATGGTGGCTTTGGTCTTTTCGGTGCCCCATTTGACAACTGCACGAGCACTCAGTATGACACCTGGGCTGCCCTGGCCACAGTTGACAACTCATCACTTCCCTCCAGCTCCAACTCTACCACCGGTGGCTCTTCTTCGTTCAAGAACACCACTGCTACTACCCTGAATGAGACCTACGACTATATTGTTGCCGGTGGTGGTGTTGCCGGTTTGATTGTCAGTGAGCGTCTCGCCGAGTCTGGTAAGAGTGTCCTTCTCATTGAGCGTGGTAACAGTTCGACTGCCTCTACTGGCGGTGACGCCTTTGTCTCCTGGAACTCTTCTGTCACCCAGTACGATGTTCCTGCCATGGGCTACTACCTGACAACGGCCAGTCAGACTTCCGAGTACTGCACTGACACTGCGTCCATGGCTGGCTGCATTCTTGGTGGCTCTGGTATGATCAACGCCATGATGTGGGTGAAGCCTCAGCCTGCTGATTTCGAGAAGTGGCCTGTTGGTTGGCAATGGTCTGATGTCGAATCGAGTGCCAACGACTTGTATAACCGTACTCCAGGTACCATTCAAGCCTCTACTGACGGTAAGAGATACGACCAGGGTGCTTATAACGTTATGTCTTCTTTCCTTTCTGCTCAGGGCTTCTCTGAGACTAACGCGCTTGACGATGTCGAGGCCAAGACTGATGTCTACTCACACCCTCCTTGGTTGATCAAGGACGGCCTTCGTGGTGGTCCCGTTCGTGATTATCTTCCTCTCGCTCAGGCCATGGACAACTTCAAGCTGTCTATCAACACCAAGGTCATCCGCGCCATTCGTACCAACAGCACTGTTACCGGCGTGGAGATTGAGACTAGCTCTGGCCAACGCCAGATCATCAACGTCAATGCTGGCGGCGCTGTCGTTTTGACTGCTGGTGCTCTTTCGACTCCTAGATTGCTATTCAACTCTGGTATTGGACCCAAGGAGCAAATCCAGAATGTACAGAATGGTTCAGTCTCTGTAACTCTTCCCGCCGAGGATCAATGGCTTGATCTCCCAGTTGGTGAGGGTATCATGGATCACCCTATTTTCGCGGTTAAGTTGGCCACCAAGTCTACCCTCAACTCTCTCGCCTCGACTGCTTTCACTAACCCCAACGACACCAACATTGATCTTTTTGCCCAGAAGTCTGGCTTGCTTTCTCAGGCTGGTCAGAGACTTAACTTCTGGACTTCCGTTACCAACGCTGATAACTCTACTCGTTACATTCAGGGTACCGTTAACTCCCCTGCCAACGATACCATTCAGATCAAGGTCTACCTTACTCATGGTCTCACTTCTTCTGGTACCCTCACCATTGCTTCCAACGGCGCTACTGAGTTTGGCGTTCAGCCTTATCTCACCACTGATGGAGACAAGGAAGCCATCAAGTCATTCATGAACCGTCTTATCTCCTGGACTGAGCAGACGAACAGCACGCTATCCTTCACTTCTTCCAACGTCACCGCCGACTCCCTAATCTCCTCTTACACCACCGGTTCTCACTACGTTGCGTCTGCCCGCATGGGTACCACCAACGATGGCACCTCTGTCGTCGACACCGACACCCGCGTGTGGGGTACTGATAACCTGTTTGTTGCCGATGCTTCTATCCACCCTGACTTGCCCACTGGTAACACTCAGGCGATTGTCATGGTTGCTGCTGAGAAGGCTGCGGCTGTCATTCTCAAGGCGGATAAGAGTGGTTCAGGTTCTTCCAACGATACTTCGGGTGGCGCTGTTACCACGAAGCCTGCTACTAACGGCACTTTCACTGCTACACCCACTGCTGGTGGTGCGTTGAGTACTACTGTTGCTAGTTCCCTGCCTACTTCGACTAAGTCGTCTTGCCGTGCTAGACGGGCTAGACGGGCCATGAAGGCGCGCCTCACTTACTAGATAGATTTCTTATTAAAGACACCATTGTCTATTTTCTATGTCAAATATATGAATTTATTTTATGCCATTTATTTTCGATCTTTCTCGTGCTCATGTTCGTTAGTCATTCCTTTTTTTTTTTGTGATAATTCATTCCATCCGTCTCATCTATAGACATGGCAATTATTGTTCATTCTATCTTATTTCTGTCATCTGAACTCTCTATCTCTTTTCGTCTAAGCCGTGTAAGTAGGATCTGGGTTATGCAAGCAATTCTATGTACATTGTAGGGTTCTGACAGCACCCCTGCAACACAATCTTATCGATAGAGTTAGCCCCGCAAAATCCTTCCTTATCACCGCGAAAAAAGTTTGGGCTAGGATTCTATAGCCAGGGCCAAGATTGAGTTTGAAAGCATTTGTCTCATCACGATATTGACCATAATTGACCACACTAAAAGTTGTTGTTTTCTGTTTCTTTTCTGCTGTTTCTTGATTTGGATTGGGTTATAGCGTTTAATTTATCTGTCCTTGTGTTCTATATATCCAGCCTATCCACACACGATAATAATGGCCAAGCGCAAACACACCGCCGAGGAGGCCACCGAAGTCGCCCTCGCCAGCGCCGCCGATCTCGCCGCCGATGTTGCTACTGATGCTTCCGCTGCCGCCCCAGCAGCCACCGATGCTAAGATTTCCTTTACCGATATGGGACTGGACCCCCGGTTGTTGCAGGGGATTGTGAAGGAGGGATTCAAGGAGCCGACGCTGGTGCAGAGAAAGGCCATCCCGCTGGCGCTGGAGGGTCGTGATCTGTTGGCTAAGGCGAAGACTGGTTCGGGGAAGACGGCGGCGTATTTGCTGCCTGTGTTGCAGAGTATCCTGCGGAGAAAACAGGTAGGTTTCGGATGTCATGGAGAACTGGTATGAAGGAAATCGCAACTAACAATGATCCTTTGTATCTCTAGACTGATTCGTCCGCCTTCACTTCTGCCCTTATTCTTGTTCCCACCCGCGAGCTTGCCGACCAAGTACACAAGGTTATCGACACTCTTTCCGCTTTTGCCGCACAGCACATCCAATCTGTCAAGCTCACAGACAAGGTAACCGACGCCGTGCAACGGTCTCTTCTTTCCGCCACCCCCGACATCGTCATCTCAACTCCTTCCCGCGCATGGTCAAACATTGCCTCTGGCGCGCTCATCACCGACCGGTTGACTCAGGTTATCATCGACGAGGCGGATTTGGTTCTTTCTTATGGTTACGATGAGGAACTGCAAAATGTGGCGAAGCGGGTACCTAAGGGTGTTCAGAGCATTCTGGTTTCGGCAACACTGACGACGGATGTTGATAAGCTCAAGGGCTTGTTCTGTGCTAAGCCAGTGGTGTTGGATCTGGAGGAGAAGGAGACGGCCGAATCGGGTATTGAGCAGTATGTGGTCAAGTGCGCCGAGGATGAAAAGTTCCTGCTCGCCTACGTCATTTTCAAGCTTAAGCTGGTCAAGGGCAAGACTATCATTTTCGTTTCCGACATTGACCGCTGCTACCGCTTGAAGCTCTACTTTGAGCAATTCGGTATTCGCTCGTGTATTCTCAACTCTGAGTTACCCGTCAACTCGCGCATCCACGTTGTTGAGGAATTCAACAAGAATGTTTACGACATCATCATTGCCTCAGACGAATTCGAGATTCTCGGTAACGAGGAGAAGCCAGTTCAAGATGATGAGCAAGAAGAGGAAACCGAGTCTAAATCGCAAACCCCACCATCCAAGAAGCAAAAGAACGAATCCACCAAATCCAGCAAAAAGTCCAACCACAAGCGCGACAAAGAGTACGGCGTCGCACGTGGTATCGATTTTAAGAATGTCGCTTGTGTCCTCAACTTCGATCTCCCTCCCTCCAGCAAATCCTACACCCACCGTATCGGACGGACGGCTCGCGCCGGAAAGCGCGGTATGGCTCTTTCCTTTGTCGTCCCTGCGGACAAGTACCGTAAACATCTCCCCACCAGCACGCCAGCTTCTGAAAACGACGACAAGATCCTCGCACGTATCGAGAAACACCAGGCGAAACAGGGTAAGCCCGTTAAGCCATATGCCTTTGACATGGCGCAGGTCGAGGCGTTCCGGTACCGTATGAACGATGCGCTGCGTGCAGTTACCCGGGTCGCTATTCGGGAGGCGCGTACGAGGGAACTTAGAGAGGAGTTGGTTAAGTCGGATAAGTTGAAGAGACATTTTGAGGAGAATCCTACTGAGTTGGCTCATCTTAGACACGATGGTGAGTTGAGAGCGGCTCGGACACAGGCTCATTTGAGACATGTTCCAGGTTATCTTATGCCGGGCGGTGAGGAAGAGTTTAAGAAGGAGGTGGGTTTTGTTGGATTTCACAAGGTTGGTGGCCGTGAAAGACGGAAGGGTAAGGGTGGTAAGGGCGGTCGGAGTTTTAAGGTTCAGAAGAGAGGATCGGATCCGTTGCGGTCATTCAAGGGTGGCCGGGGGAAGGGCAAGAAATAAGTGGGGATATCATATTTGTATTTATTAGAGTCACTTTGGGTTATATTTATTGGCATTTGTTAATGTATGTACATTGGATTAAGCGCACCATTAGCATCCATCACCCATAAGCAAGGAAAGGCAAAAAAAAGAACTAAAATGCAAAAAAAGAAGGAAAAAGAAACTAAAAATGTAACAATCCTATGCTACCCTACCCACTCTATCTCCGATACTAGAATCTTATTAACCACACAGTCGGTTCATGATTCTTCGCACTCCTTTCGCACGCGCACTTTCCAGCCCGCCCGCCCCTTAACAAAAAATAAAGTCGTAAACAGTCGTCGTGAATCGGTCAAATGTCTATATATATAAAAGAACCGATGGATGGATGAATGGTGGTGATTTTAGGCGTTGGTCGTCGAAGTTTCTGACGGGGAGCTAGGCACTTTACCCGCGTTAAGCGGCTTACGGCCGTATACGCTAGATCTATAGTGGGTGTGTTGTTAGTTTTGGTGTTACGTTGGTACAAGAGATATGTCTTATTGTAAGACTTACCCGTCAAAGTACACGTGAATAGCACGGTTGTGGAGCTCGGCACGGCATTTATCCATGATGCGCGCAATCTTTTCTTCACTCCAGTTGTTGACCTTTGTGAAGAAGTAGGTTCCGTAGCCGTCGAGATCTGTGTCGTTGACGACGTAGTTGAGGTAGCCAATCATCTTATACTTGGGATCCGCTGGCCAACCACCGATAGGCACCTTGTAACGTGTCTCAGTAATATCCTCGAAGCCAGCATCCTTGAACCACCCGACATTCCGGCTGTCATCAATAACCCGGAAGGTCTGTCCCATCTTCTCACCAGCCTCGACTAAGTGCCGACTGTACTCGGCCCAACCATTGTTCTCCTTGACGGTACCGTCGTCGCTCTTGGGGATATAGGAGAAGTCGAAGTGCTCAAAGTAGCCACCGGGCTTCAACACGCGGAAAATCTCCTTGTACAGAGCTGGCCAGTCCTTAATAGAGCCGAGAAGCACGCGGATGTGCACAAAGTCGAAGTAGTTGTCGGGGTAGTCCCATGGCTTCTGAGCATCGTCAAGCTCGAAGCGCAGATTCGGAGGTACCCAGGAAGGCTGGATGGGCGACAGATCAGTGCCAATCACATTGGCTTGGGGGTAGAGATCGGCAAATTCACTATTGGTTACGCATACATGGTTAGCACCCATACACTCTTTGACGTCATGTCTAGTAAGCTTATCCCATGCTCACGACTTGACAGCGGGACGGCGCGGGAGAGGACGGGAGGCCCGAATAGTACAAGGATGAGGGTGTTGTCCAGTGGATCTGTGGACGGACCAGATTAAGCCCCACCGTCCGGTTCCACTGATGGACAGTCTTCTCCTCTTTGTTCAAGTACCATCGGTTGTCCTTTTGTTCGCTAGCTCGTAAAGCTCCAAAACAATAGCCAAACTTCTCGGTGCCGAATCACGCATTGTCCTCCATGCAATGAAATCGTCCCTCGGTTCACATCTCGGCATCCTACCCGGTCCATCCCGTAACCAAAGCAAATAACTTACATTGCCCAAACACCAGTTCCGGTACCAACATCAATGACGTTTTCTGGGTCGTCACAAATAGGCGCAGTAAAAAGAGCACCGTCCATCAGGACTTGCAGCATGTTGTGGGTCAAGTTAAGACCCTCATTTTGCTTGTCGTCGTTAGGGCCCCTGAATCCATGCGCACCACAGTCAGTAAACCCAGCCATTTTTGCATACGGTGGCCTCGAGTGAACAAAAGTCATGGTAAAGCCTGCGAATAGCTTCCATCACGGCCAGGTCAAGCAAGAGGCGGAAAATGAAGAACTCACCAGTAATCAGAGTTTTCGCTGAAGCTCTGGTATGTGCGGCCGTTGATCTCCTTGAAGCTCATGATGCTGCTTGTAAGAGAAACTGTTCTTTCGCTATATCACGGTAAACACGACTGGTATTAGTAAAGAAAATGAGGAAAGAAGAAGATGCAAGAATTAATGTATGCCAAAATTAACAAAAAGGTGCAAAATGGGGGGAGAAAATCCGGTAAGGTCGGCGAGAGAAAGAAATCCTCGTTAACATTCAAGGCTTTTTTTTTTCTCTGCAAAGTGGTGCTGCAACTATGCGCGCCCCTCCGCCTGGCTGGGTGGGTGTTATTGCACAATTATAGTACCGTGGGCCGTCCCTGTCATTACTGACTGAGCTCAGTCCCCCGTCATGGTGCTAGTCTTGCCCCTCCCCGGCTCTGTCATTGTACCAAGACTATAGACGTGGGACGGATATACTGCAGGGCCGCCCAAGGTCCGTGGGGGGCACAATAGCCCATTCACACCAAATTCGGTTTGGCTTCATTCTCAACTAGGCCAATGCTATGGCGTACCATAACAACGGTAACTTTCGTAAGCGTAGCCACTTGGCTGGGCCGACGGCTGGAAAGTTGAGTGTCACGGCGGGTATACAACCGTTGAGAGACCCAAACTGTCGGCGACTGTGTATACTTTAATTATGCCGTATTTGTTGTTGGATGGGGCCCGTTATGTAAAGGCTTTTCTTGCCTGCAGCACTAGCGCCCAGCATTATTCGCCTGCCATGCGTGCATCATTAGGAAATTGGGCCCAAGAGCTCGTTCCCGAAGCCCACTGAGTGTGGAGAAGACATCACAAGTACTTCTGGTGGCACTGTGATTAAGGTGTGATGGGCTGCTGCAAGGCGAGACATCTGTTACAAGTGGCCAATTGTCGGGTCAGGCACATGCAGCCAACAACTTCAAAGGAGGATTGTGAAGTGCGAGTCTAGGGAGGCGAAAAAAGGTTCGTCTGTGAGCCCAAGTGCTTGGGTCACCAGCAAATTTTAAGGACGGAGAATATTCTTCAGCGGGCACCAAAAAAAGACTTGACCTAGTTTAAACCCCCATGCAGATGACGACAAGCAAGATTGCCCAAAGAACACTCTGGGGAAACCTAACAAATGGCCTTGATTGAGATTGTCGTCGTTGTTACTGGTACCGTGGCCGTCATCGTTGTGTGCAGATAAATGGTAAAGACACCGTGGGCTCCTGCACGACAAGTGAGTTTCATGCAAGACGACCCAATAATGCTGCGTCTTCCCACAGCCTGGTCGAGGATGCCCTAGTCGACAATTCGATACCACTTGATATGTCAAGTGCATGGCAAGTCTTGATTGGTCTGTTGCTGCGTCACCAGACACGCATCCAACATTGTGCTGTCCATTCGGCATGATCCAGGAGATAAAGATTGCGACGTTGTAATTCTGCACTCCAACCAAATGCCTAGTTCAACGTAACACCCGGAAGCTAGCGGCCACATGGACTCGGAGTCCGAGACTCACGAATACATCCCGGTTAGGATATATGTATCATGTTTGTTGCTAGTTTGGCGAGACAGATGGTATAATACCGCATGTCAAAATTCAAGACCGATTCGGTAGTTGGTGCGTTGTATGACAGAACCACAGGTGCTTTGGCATCGCAAACGAGGGGTAACTTCCAGTGACATAAAAGGGGGAAAGATGGGCGGTATGTTGCACGCGCATGGAGTTAATGACTTACAGTTCTTGTGCAATGGCCGAGTCAGCATATTCGTTCTCGCTGTCTAGGTTGTTATCCTAAGAAAGGAGATAGAATGTTAGTTGAAGTTCGAAAACAAAAGCTCATTCTTGTGTCAAAGGCTCGGCATTGCCCCTGGTTCATATAGTAGCACATATGGATGTATAAGTGCATATTGTAGCTCCAAAAAATATTCATCATGGAAAAGTAGTTACGCAGACACCGAGCGAACCAACGAGCTTGCAGCAGCAATAACCAACTTGTGCCAGTATAATGAACCATAATTTGATGAAGATTTGGAGGTCGTCGATAACTTGGAGGTTGCAGAGAAAAACAAGAGAGCTGAATTTTGGACAAATAAAGTATACATACTACAGGTATGTCCATGGTGGCGGCGTTTGTTGTATGAGGAGCCATGGTCGAATTGGTTGAATCGATGGATAAGTTCTGGATGTGGGTTGATATGCTAGCCGTAACAGAAGCAACACTGGCATTGTCATCGGCTTGTTCAGCTTGACCAGCTTGATAAACATTGCCGGCTTCATCGGGCTGACCGGCTTGACTGGCTTGATCGGTAGATGCTGGCGGTATAGGGGTGGAATGAGAATTTGGATCTTTTGACGACATCTTTGAAAATGGATTTAGGCGTTTAATTGGGCTGAGTAGAGTCTTTTCAAAATTCTTCTTTGCTGAATGATTTGAAGAATGTGACGAACTTGCTCGATCGGAATCGGGATCCGGTGGATTTAATGAATGGCTATGCCGGCGACTTTTGTTAAGACTCCTCGGTGGTACTGGTGGTGTAGACGACGTAAGTCGGCGGTCCGGAATACCAATAGTCTGTCGGAACCCCATAAACCAAGATTGAAAAAGGTGAAATTTAGGTGAGAAAGAGTAGAGGCGATGGAAGCGGGGGCGAGCAGAAAACGGAATATAGCTCTGGAGCTTCAAATCACAGTGGAGATGGCGCGGTAAGATAAGCTAAGGTGTCACGGGTTACGGCGGTGGATAAGATGTTGAGCTAACACTTGGCGTAAAGATGACTGTTTTTTGGTGAATTAATCGGTGGAGATAGACGGATGTATTGAGAGACAAGAAGGAAGAGTAGGATTAGAATATGAAGAAGGAAGCTTGAGGATAGTCGATGTTCTAGTTTATCACGTTCAGGAAGAATTCCGAAAAAAGAAACGGGAAATCCAGATACAAGGTAGCGGGGCGTTACGGTAGCAAATCAGGGAAATAAAAGGAAATTTTAATGATATATAAAGTATCAAGAAATTCGGGGCCATGACACAATGGTTATGGAACAAAACTAAAGCCAGTTCCTTCCGGCATCTAGGTCCAAAAAGAATTGGAGTCCCTTGTCAAAAGGTGTTGGTGAGCAATGAGATCAAGCCTCTCGGTGCCCAAGCAGCCGGCATTCGCAGGCCGTCTAGGGTGATTGCTTCCAGGAACAACAGTAACCCACCCAAGCAGTGGTACCTTAGTTAAAAGCATGAACATATATACAAGACTACTTATGAAGCCCGAGAAAATTGTCTTTTGCAAGTCATGTCTTAGATGGTTTTCGAAACTACCGGTCAGGCCATCCATCAGATGAGTGAAGGCATTGATCAAATCACGACAAAATTCAACAACACAGTTTGCGGAGCTCATGGCCCGGGGTAGGGATATGATGTGCATACATATTTTGTCAGACAAGGTGTTGGAGAGATTGGAAAACTGGAAAGCCAAAAACAGAATAGGCAAAACCCGCACCGGAGAAAACCAAGGGCTATGGAAATCACTTCCCACATATGAGCTTGCTCGCCGTACCCAGTCCAGACCGAAACCATCCACCCTCATGAAATTGATAAGCTACCGATCAACCCTTTTTTTTCTGGTCTTCCTCTTTCTCAGCCCACATTCCGCCCTGGTACGCCGCCGTCGTATTGATAGTTCGCGCTGTTCAGGTAGACGTTAAAGAATACAACAACAACTATAACAACGTCCTGGTACGATATATTTATCTAGTTAGTTAGTCGGAATCGTATCTCTTTCTCGGCTTCTTTCTCGTTCGTCTTCGTTTTTCCCTGTTGCTACTGCGGGCTTCCTTCCCAAACTTGTGGACCCTGTTCGCCAAGCCACGAACAAGTGCCGCGCTTTTTCGGGGTTTCCCGATTCTATCAACACTGGAGACCACATACATGTCAGGGTTACATGATGTGCTTCACCGCACTTTGGGACTGGTAGTGACGGGATAAAGAGGGATTCTGTAGACCATCGGTGAGAGATATGTGCTGTTTTCTGGTCGAGTTTCGTCATCTTTTGAAGTATATGATTTGGTGCACGTATGTTTTGGACGTCCACATGGATATATCCACTGATTCCGTGTGTCTATGTACAATGTATGTACATCATATGTATGTTCGTATGTATCTGTGTACATACATACATATAGTTACATATCTTCATAGCCTTGGCTTTGTCCCAGACCGCCGGTTCCTGCATGTTGATGTTGTCATGGCCAACTGCGCTCCGACGACTCCAAAATCCCCGGCTACATTGTCCCGATTAGTCGTCTTCCTAATCTCTCTTCATACACAACTACTGTACTGGCGTTAAACAAGGGCCAAGTAAAGTCCATGGCGTAAATCGCCGACTAGAAAGCAAACCAAAACATGTCTGCATGTCCTCGAATCTATGGGGTGCGTCTAACATGACATAGGGGTGTATTTAACATGTAAGCTAGCGCGTTACATCAGTGAATCCGGGCTGCCGGGTCTGATGAAGAAGTTTCAATGCGTGGCAGCACGGAAGAGAAGGTCGTGAATGAAGGGGTCTTGAAGATGAGACGACAAGACAGGAAACTCGCTTGTTAGTCTGCATCGGAGAAAAAAATATGATTATCACAATCTCTATTTATGAGTACAATGGATGATATGTGGAGGTCAGCCCAAAGTCCTGGGAATATAAAGCCTGTCTTGAATAATATTACTTTTTGCATTCAAAAACAAGCATGAACCATCTTCTAAAAGATCAACCACCCAAACAATGCCATAGAACATTCTTCGTCGTCGTCGTCACTCCTCAAGATTGAAGAGATTGTGTACAACCACCACTTACGCACGAAAGAGACCATCTTTCTAATTTCGATTTCCACGAAGAACCAAAGCTTCCATGAATCACAGGTCCATGCCCAAGTCCTTCCTCATAAGCGCCAACTACGACCGCCAAAGAAACCAACTCTTCGGTCCCGACTCCTATCCACACACATGTTCTATAATGCCAAGCCATACAGATACCAGGTGCACCGCGACGTCACTGGTCAGGGCCTCTGTCCAAACAAGCAGTGGGGCAAAACACACGGGTGAGCTCACCACGCTTTCCAGCCACCCCTTCTGACATGACATCAATTTCCTTGAGTACCGGCCCGGCAATTATGGGATGTTCTGTTTGGTCTTTGGTTGAAGAATGTACAGGCTTGGATGAACAGTTAGCGTCGACGTTTGTTGGGTTTAAGGATCTAGTTGATATCCAACAATCTAGGAACTACCAACTACATACAAAGACAAGCATACATGGTATGAATGTAGATAGTTCAAACGGCCCATCGGATCGGGATCCCATTGTTTTCACACAATAACTTATGGGTCTATAGTGGGGGGCCGCACTAGAGCGGTCAATCAATTTTGCACAGGACGCTTATGTCCCGCACCATTTTCGTCATAGGAATCGCACACTTGCGATAGTTAGAGCCAAAGCCAGGGTTAGCCCCCGTTACCGAAAAACCTACTGGTCTACAAAGAGGAGTGAATAGACTTCTTTCGGCCGGGCTCACCATATTTGTAAGTGATTATGTGAAAAACACTCCAATTATGGTAGCATAACATCCGGCTGTCGAAAAGTCTTGTAGGATCTGTAGGCTCCGTCCATCTTTACTCGGTCGGTCTTGTGAACGACTTGAACACCGAGCTTGATCCCGGAAGTTTGGATTGAAGCGGGGCATATCGAATATCGACCTCTAAAAGTTAAGCTAGCGTGTTACGGCCGTGGGGTTGAGAATAGAGAATTATTGTCCATCTTACATCTCATCATGGTCTTGAGAAAACCCTCGACTCACATAAAGTGATATTCCCGTGTTATATCCAACACCGGAAATTTTCAACTCCCATAATCCATAAAGCCGGGGCCAAATACCAGCGGCTCTACCCGCCCGTCCCGATTCCCGTCCGACAATCCGGCCCAGCCTTTTATCTGTCTGTCGTAGAAACGCATAAAGAAGGAAAAAAGTGACCCAAGTCTTGGCTCGAGTTCCTACGGCCGTTATCGAATCCACCAATGTGCCGCTTGGCAGGAAACCATCCTGGCTCGGGCCCTTTTTGCCAATGGGTCGCCCATTCCGCCTTGACTCAGGGAACTTGGTATAGGCGAGCCTTGCATTTACGCTTTAGGGGGAGACGTCTTTGGATTTTTTTTGGCAGGTTCTTTTTTTTTCTTATGCATGATGGTTGCGTATGGAGGCCAGTGTGGCTTGACCGGCAGATCGAGCTGAAAGTCAAGCGCAGAATTCCAATATCATGCATCTTGACTGTGAAATATTTGGTTTGGTTAAATCATCTGGGAGGTGTCAGATTGTCAATTTTATACCAGCAGATCACCCAGATCTTGACAACTCGGTAGACAAGTGCCGGGTTTGAAACCCGACAGTATGGAAACTTGATTAACGCCACCGCCACCATTCCAGAAGCGTTCATTGGTCGTTCATTCCACATTTAGCATAACCTCGGTCTATGCATATTTTATGTACCCCGTATGACCACGGACCTCTGTTTTAGTTGACCTTGGTCTTGTGAATTGCCCATCACTCCACTGTAAGATGCAACATTTTGCCAACTAAGGATTGATGGATTATATGCCTAAGGACAAGCGAGGAATAAATTTCTGCACCGCCTAGCTGAATCTTCATGGCATTCTCATCACGTTTTATCAATACTCGTGTGTGCAATGGATCTACAAACATGCACGTGAGCCGGTCTCTCCATAGGCTAAGCTTGCATGAGAGTAATGATTAAAAAAAAAAGCACGTGACCCTTGTGATATCATATCGTTGGGGTTTATAACCCTTGTGTTAGTCCACGTCCCTGGAATCTTGACATATGACCCGATCTGATACCGATCCTGTGGCCACATTGATCGATCATTTGATATTAGCATTCGGAGAATTCTCAAGATCACGAAACAAAAAGCAAAAAGAACATACAACACCGGGTATTCGCACGTGGTCACCCACCGTACTACTAATCCAGCGCTCTGTGGCTTGACTATGGGGGAGCAGACGGGACCCCGTATTTTCCGCAGGCTATGGTCGTATGTGCTATATTATTCGATTCCAACGTATTATAAAGGTAACAATTAGCAACATAACTGCCTGTTGTGCGACCACATTTGGTCAGGAATCGCAACGACATGACCGGCAACAATACCAGCATATCTTGTTTACATCATCATCATTGCCCAGAGAACGTCTTAAAAACCACCAAGAGCTTTTGGTGACCTATTTTAACCCTGAAACCAACACAATTTGAAATGCGCAGCAAGCCACCGGGTGTTACGATGTGAACAGCCTCAGCCTCACCTTGAGTTAATTTCACGCGGAAGCGTCATTGTTTGCCCGCAGCCAAGGTTGTTCAAGGCTCATGTCCGACTTCTCATGATAATAGGTTGATCATCTGATAAGTCCTATGAGTCCGATGTTGCCAAGATTCCACTGGTAGTCACTGTGAATGTGAAGGGTTACCAGGAAAGGGCCCTCTTATCAGATAAGGGTGATAATCCTTGCATAGTTGTATTCGCAGGCGCGACTTGTGATGTCACAAGGGCGTTCATTATTGTTTCCCAGGTGACTTTGTCTGGCAAAGAGAACTTTAGTGACTTGGGAAATCGGATCGTTCTTTTGTGACGCTTCTTGCCTAACCCATTTCACTCGATAACATAAATACATCCTTCCCGATTCCTACAAATCGCTTCGCGACGCCAGATCCCTCAACGAATACATTCCTTGACGTCATTGATCTAACGGCCAACCCATTATCGCTGTAACCCACCATCTGTGCATTGCCACTGCATCCCGCCGCCACTAATCCCATCACACTAGCCGTATCGATCGGCAAATCGACCATGCCAGGGTCCACCGGCGCTTCGATTACGGCATCGGCCACCGGTGCTTTTGACGCACTCAAGTCATTTCTTAAACTCCGGTCGGCGACGGGTCCGGCGTCTCAGGACACTGAATATGCGCGATTGTATGAGGAGCCGACGGCGCTCGGTGACGATGATGAGGATGTGTGTGAGGAGATTTCATTTTCTTGGATGGAATATTGGTTGTTCGGCATAGTAGGAATGGCTATGTTGTGGCCATGGTGAGTTCATTTGAGGTTGGTAATGTATGTGAGAATAATGAAGCTGACAGTGGTGATATTAGGAACATGTTCTTGGCCTCGACACCTTATTTCCAGGCCCGATTTGATTCATCACCTGTTATCTTGCGTAATTTTCAATCTGGAATTCTCAGTATATCGACTATCTGCAACCTCGTTGCTATGTGGGTTCTGACTAAGAGTCAGCACAACGCTTCGTATACCTTCCGTATGAACGCAGCATTCGCCATTCACACGGTTGTTTTCACTCTACTTTCTCTCTCTACCCTCGTATTCATCGGGGTATCACCGGGTGTCTATCTTTTCTTTACTCTTACCATGGTCGCTACTGCCGCTCTTGCTACAGCCCTCATCCAGAACGGTTCATTCGCTTTCTGCGCCAGCTTCAATCGCCCCGAGTACATGCAGGCTCTCATGGCCGGCCAGGGTGTGGCTGGTGTTCTTCCCGCCATTGCGCAGGTGGTTGTATCGCTTAGTGTTAATGATGAACTGCCCGAGAAGGATATTCACGCCCAAGCTATTACCTCTGCGTTTTTACCCTTCATGACGGCAGTCTTGGTCTCACTACTTGCGTTAGGGTCACTTGTTCCGTTGATTCGGAGACACGCTCACCTTGTTGAGAGTAGAATGGTAGAGCGTGTGGCTGATAGTGTTCATTCGGTTGCGGATGCTGAACGGGCAGCTCGCAAGACGGTACCGATGAAAGTTTTGGCTTGGAAGTTGAGATGGCCGGCGGCTGGTGTGTTTATGTGCTTTGTTGTGGCTATGTTCTTCCCCGTCTTCAGTGGTAAGATTGTATCAGTTCGTGGTGAGACTACTGGTATCTTTAAACCAGCTTCGTTTATCCCCCTCGGGTTCCTTATGTGGAATGTTGGTGACCTGTTGGGTCGTATCGTCACGGCTATCCCGATCCCCGGAGCTTCCAGTGCAAAGTTTCTGTTTCTCTTCTCGCTGTTACGTATTGGTTTTCTGCCGTTGTATTTCCTTTGCAACATCGGCGGACGTGGGGCAGCTCTTAACAGTGACTTCTTTTACTTGTTCATCATCCAGATTCCGTTTGGGTTGACAAACGGGTGGCTGTGTGGTGCCTGTATGGTCCTTTCGGGTGATTGTGTTGACGATTCTGAACGGGAGGCGGCCGGAGGTTTCATGGGATTGGCTTTAGTGGCCGGATTAAGTGTGGGTAGTGTTTTGAGCTTTACAGTGGCTGGTGTTTAGATATTATTTTGGGTTTATAAGCACATAGACAGATGTCACGAGACAGGAGGACATCAAGACCAAGCCTGTAAATATCACCGATTCTAATGACACGCCCGTTTATATCGTTCACTACCTTCCCCGCTCATCCTTCCCTCCCGCCCGATGACGTTGACCGGCTCAAGCATGCCTACCGAGTCAAGCGAACCGTCATTTAGTCTACTATTTCGGTGAGTGGACGGGACTATTGGTGGAGTATATACCCATCCAGCCGCCCAATTCAGGGTCGTTTTTTCGCCTCAATACTACCCTCCATAATGTACGCCCTAAACCTAAGAAAGCGGCATGCAGGAGTGGGTGACGGCTGAACGAAGGTGTACATATGTACATACATTGGTGGGATTTTTTGCACATTTCTCTCATTTGGTTGTTTGGTTCCGGTGGAGTGGTTGTCGGACGGGACGATGACGTGCATTTTGGAATTGAGCAGATGAGTTATGGGACGGGATATTAGCAGGCTGATGTATCATATAGGGTCGTTTTGGATGTGTGATTTTGTGGTATACTTGGTCATTCACCGAGTGGCTCGGTGGAGATGGGTGTTACTGATATTGTACTTGGAGACTGGTTCGTTTTCATGTATGCCTACCAGGTACATTTATATCCCTTGCTTCTATACTTTGCATATGTGCACATCCGTATGTACACATGTACACTGTATGCACATATGTACATACATGGACTGTCACCCGGCAGTAGTCACATCCCCTCCCACAAAAGTTCAATCCTACAAGTGTGTCTCACCGCAACGTTGAGATGGGTCGGGGGTAAGGTGGGTAAGCAGGATCGGTAGGTTGCGACTGGATAATGTGCGAGTAAGATGAGGGGTGAAATAAGTGAAGGCGTATCATGAGAACAGGGTGATTGCATACTCGCTTCTCGTCGGAACGGAGAAACTTTGTTGATGAAGTCCGTTTGCATGGTAAATCTCCATCAACCAATGGCAAGATGGCCGAGCGGTCTAAGGCGCTGTGTTCAGGTTTCTTCATGAAGCTTCGCAGTGGAGCAATCCGCGCGAGTTCGAATCTCGTTCTTGTCAACATTTCTTTTTTTGATTCGTTGATGGAGATGTTTTGACGGGTTGTTTTGACGGGTTGTTTTTTTTCCGGTGTGGGAGAGTTGTATGTGTGTGATACAGGAAAGAAGAATGAAGCCATGACACGATGTCACAAAGTATGGTGTGGCTCTGGAATTTTGACGTTGCATAATCATTGTGACATAATCGGGGCTATAAAACCAAACAAATAGACCGGAAGCTCAGCTCTTCTAGACTTTTAAAGGTTGCTTACTTGTGGCTTTGGTGACACGAAGAATGGAAGTATACCACTAGAATTGAAAAGGCTTTTTTTGTGGCTTACGGGTCAATTTCCTTTTGGTCTGCATGGTGAAGAAGTGACAGATTTAGAGCACCAAAAACAAGTAAAGAGGAGGGTCACACAAAAGAAAACTGGCGTGATATTAGAGGGTTTAATCAGGGGAAATGCGGATATGGAGGCTTCATGGTGGTGTGAATGCTATGTTGTAAGATTTCTTACTTGTGAGACTTGGCATTCAGTGTGGTAGTGTCTATTATGGGTTGATTCATTGAGGAGGGGGAGGGGACCAAGGATTCGTTTGATGGTACGATGGGGTGTGACAAAGTAAATTTGAGAGGTCAAGAACAAGAACAAAGGGATAGGGCAGAGAGGTTGGCTTGTTTGACGTGAGAATTATGGTTCACTAGGATAGGAGAGAAAAAAAAGCTTACTCGGGCAATATTAGATATGTACACACATGTAGAACAAGGGGCCTCAAAGTGTGACGTCGTTGTACATAAAGGTGGACAAAGCACACAGGGCTGGGTTTTGTTTTTAGTTTGTTCGTTACAGTGAGGGCGGGTATGTGAGGTAGGAAGGGAGGACGGTGAGCATGTATGTATGTACATACTGTTGTACATAAGCATGGTAAAACATGTGTAGTTGCGGCGGTGAACACACAGACGATTCGGGGGAGTAATAGAGGAGCATCGAGTTGGATAGAGTGGACATCAGACCATGTCTGGGTTAGGTTTTCTTTGGACCCGTCGTCAAGGGATGGATGGACTGAAGCGTTCCTCAAAAAGGAAAAAAGTGAATAGATAAGTTGGCACGGTCAGGGAGAAGGAAGAAAAAAAGGTAGCTTAGCGTGGGCACGGGGATGGGAAGCTTTTTTCGATGTTGGGATATTTGGACCAATTAGATGGGGTATTGGGGTTGTGGTACAAAGTAAGAGTTGGTTAGGTTGGTCATGGATTGCGTGTTGTCACGAGGTTTTTTTACTTTAAGTTTATAGTGTTTAGAAGTAGTTGAAGAAACGTAGGATGGTGGACATGTGACGGATAGAGGCTTTCAAGGGGCTCTGCTGCATGTGTTGAAGGTCGGGTTGAAGAGAGTCGGTGTAGTTAACAACATGGAGAGAGAACAAGAAAAGAGGCTTGGCCGGCGAGTGAAGGTGGCAAGAAGGACTATAGTGAGCACGACAAAGGTCAAGTACAAAACTTGATTGGTTGATAATACCCTGGAATCAAAGAGGGATACAGCCATGGATACTCTTCCTATGATCTCATTCCAAGAGGGAGCCGTTAGAAACCCACGATATCAGCCTAACTATAGGAATGCAAAAAAAAGGAACTAAAAGGAATCACGAACGTGCAAAACGGCGGTCAGATGTCAGGCTATACATGCAAAGTGAAAAAAAGCCCAACCACAGCCTATAGACTTGGCGATTCCCAATCAGCCAGTCAGGTCGGTCATGTTGGATGTAAAGGTGTCACGAAACAAGTCAGTGTAGGTATGTAGGTTTTCCGACTTTGCCTTGATGGCTAGGAGGAAGAAAGTGTGAAACTTGAGTTTGCTTTGCCTTGCAGGAGGGCCCGGCTCCTTACAGGTATGATGTCATATTAATTATATAGTCTTGCCATCAATGCAGAGAGACGAGACATGTTGGAGGATGTGGTGGGATTTCGGGCAACGGATACGGATGGTTACCGGAAGTCATATGGAGACGGGAAGCCGGGAATCATTAATGGGTCCATCGGCAGTGGAGTCTTCCTAGATTAGTAGGATCATGCGTTCAGCGTTTATATTTCCTTGAAATAAAGATATTGAATGTTGGATTATTGGTAGGAAGTGGGGTGAATAAGGCTATAGCAAAAAATACATTTGTACATAACTGAGCTGGTTGACTGGTTACTATGTAGTTCGTATCCTTCTTATAGCAACGCTTATAGAAACGCTTCTAGAAGCAATGCATGCCACTACTAAGAAATACCGCGGAGCGCCTGTAACGTAGAATGTTTGGGGTATTCGAAAATGACTGTGCTTTGAATACTTTCTCTTCTCCTTTTTAGGGAATACCGGGGTTGAAAAAAAGAGACATTTTTTTGCATGGCATCTTCTTTTCCACGAATCAATGACTGGTGAAGTTTCCTTCTTCATAGTTCCCGTGTATTAAGCTACACACTTGAACTTCTCGATCCATTTCGCCACCGCCTTCTGTATGTCACATTTCATTTCCCCATAGATCCTTCAATATATGGCTACATTACAGCTCCTACATACATACATAATATGTACACTCGTTCACTCCCCATCCTTCCTAGAGCGCTGTACACCCCCCAAACGCTGAATTTATCGTAATTATCTTTCAAGTACTTTGCGTTTGACTCTCTTTCTCTTCACATATAGACCCCAACAACCGGAACACGCTCCGCACAACCAGTTTCTTTCATACATACATTCCCGTCTTTATGTACACACATATTATCTTCACTGGTCCCTTCCCTTTCTTCGTTTCTTTTCAACCAATCACTTCTGCCAATTGACTCCCACCAGATCCTGTCTTGGTGTCGTCTCTTCTCTCATTCTTATAAAGCCTGGTAAAGCCCAGCCTACTTTCCTTTGTTGGTCACGATAACCATCTTCCCTTGCTCGACCTCTGTCGCTTCTGTACTCAGCCATCCTTTGACGCCCTATTTGTGCTATTGGTCTAAACCTATATAATATCTCTCATCCACCAACTCTTATTCACTATTTCATCCTGTCTTGCTTTCGGCTTTCATTTTTGACTTGTATAAATCAGCTTCATCTGTCGTCACTACATATCGCATCTACCATTTGTCGTCCATTTGCGTTGATATACCCCTGTTCAATTTCCTGTAAACCGTTACTACCAAAACCACCAAAAAACTACCCAAGTTCCCCTTAGACCCGGCATTTGATCGTTGCGACTCGAGCTATCGCGCAACTACTGTTTTGGGTCATTTGTTGATTGTGACGGAGATTTTAGTTTTCACATTTTGTTTCTCCGAATTTCGTCAACCTTTTGATATACTTCGACTATCTTAATTTTTTTTCATTGTTTTTTTAAACTTAATTTTGGTTCCTGACAGTCCGTCGTCTTCTGGAACCGTCACACAACACGTCTTGCCCTGAACAACGACACCACCTTTTCAGGGCATTATCGCAACACCATCGTGGGCCAAAACAAGTCATTAAACTTTTAGCCATGCCTTCAACATCGTCACAATCACCGGTCGAGGTTCCAAGAATACCACCTGGTACCCGCGTCACCGAGTTCATCGGTGAAGGTGCCGCCAACATTGTCGTTCGCATTGACCTTCCGCCAAATACCCCCGCCGCCACTCGCGCAATCTTTGCCGGTACGTCACTCCACGAAGCCTCCACCGACCACTGGTGATTCTATATATATATATATAAAGCCATGTTCACAAGACAAGCTAACCAAAGACCCCAACCCATCGTATAGGCAAACTCTTACGTTTACAAAAGGCTGCTCGCAGTAACGAATCCCGCCCCTTTCCTTATGTCACACAGCACCAACACTTTTGCTCGCGCATTCAACCATTATTTCCACATGCTTCGGACCTCGTATCTCATGAGTTGGTAGGCCTTGGTGGACCGGAGATTATTGAGCAGGTGCATGGCTTGTTAGATGTCATGGATAAAATGTCGGACGCTCAGCTGGCTAGACACCAAGCTCCGCCAACGCCAGACATGTGTGCAGAGACAGGCGGTAACATTCACACAGCGTGTGTACCTACGGAGCTTCAAGGTCGGTTAGCAGTATCGAGACCAAAGATTAAGCGTCGGAAGAAGCAGTTTATTGGATCTCGTTTGGTCTTTGTCGAGTATGGACTATTAGTTGAGGACATGAGTATTGGTCCTGGAGAGGATGGAATCCTTATTGAAATTAAGCCCAAATGGTTACAACAGTCGCTTTCTGCACCCCGGTCTTCCATCCGTTGCCGTAACTGCGCGCTTGAACTTCACCGCTCACGTCGTGGCAACGCCAAACACTCACGCCCTCGGCCTTGTCCATTACTTTTATTGTCAGACAACTACCGTCATCGTCGCAACTATATGGATCAACTATTAGTGGCTGTGGAGCCTGATGAATGGTATATCCGGCCTCTTATGGAGTGGGCAGGTGGTGTCCCCGGGGCTGATGTCAACCGACTTATTCGCCACCTTAGCATGCTTCAAGAACAACTAGACCGTGTCGGGCCTCTTGGCGCGGCTAGAGATCCGTCATCCGAGGATTGTTCAGAGTTTCCTTTGGCCATGACAATGCGTGATTGTTCTGTGTTGATCAAGGTTGTCCGTCGACCTGGTCAACAAGGACACATTGTTTCGGCCAAAGTTGGTGACTTGGATATGAAGAACTCGGCGGCTAAGATGGGGTACTGGGAGCGTACGGAAAAGGAGTTGGTGAGTGCAATGGCATATACGGATGAGGATTGTCAGCTGCAGCAGGCATGTGGCCTCAAGCGTGAGGCGGTGTCTTCGGCGTAAGTACCGGTGTGGAGTTTGTGTTATGTCCGTTACGATTCTTGATTTTGTTTTTTCTCCTTGTTTTACAGCATTTTGTTGGTTTGTTTGTTTTGGGCTACATGCATTATTGGTGCTTCTTTTTGGGTTGCATTGGCGGCGAATTATTGTTTTTTGTCTGGGAGGTATTGAGTTGTATATTGCTCTATATTTCTGGTTTCTATTTCTTGTTATAGATGGAAATTAATTCATTGTTTTTGTTTGATCTTCTGCATGACACGAGATTCCCGTTGTTGGATCTTCCATCGATCTCGTCGGCGTTGGGTGCTTCAGCCTACATAAATTGATTACACCGAAGCTTTTTAGAGACTTAGGATTGGTGTTTAACAAGGCAGGGGTCAATTTCAAAGTCCCTCTATTACCCTTGACAACCCTAGACAAATCGTGGCGTAAGCTGTGAAAAAGCGTCGGACACTTAACGGGGTCGACCCCCGCACTGGGGCATAATCCTTGATGCCGTTTTCCCGGAATCCGTCAGTCTCGGTTGATCGAGTTGGACTTTCTTGAGTAATCAGGGGCATCTTGAGTCCGGATGATTGGTTAAAACGATTGACGAGTTTGTGATAACTTTGGGATGGATTGAGGGGTAACTTGACTTTGTGGTGACGGGACTGACGGGTTTCTACGTGGCAGATGAGATGACTAAGGTTGAGTTTTTGGTTGCTTTATGCAAGGATTTCGTACATACATACACTTTTCATGCTTTTTTTGCAGTGATTTAGTGGAGACATGGGAATAAGTCGTTATTTTGAAGAAGTGGGAGGTTAAAGAAACAACACTTTAGAATTTCAAGAGGAGGCCGGACATTCGGATAGAATGCGGCGCGGTTTGAGAATTGTTCCTTGACCTTCTATGTATAATTTATGCTGACTGATGCATGTTCATGTGAACTTGTAAGTTTCAAGCCTTGTGAGAAGTATATGATTTCATCTCTTCTCACAATTGTGATTCCTCTTTTTACCTTCAATGTAATCGTTCTACATACATATTTTCTCTTTTTCCACCATTTCCAAGGCCTCGGGCTTCCACAAATCCATCGTCGAAACTAAGCTTCCTTGGTCGTGTGTCAAATGCTGCCCTTTGTAATTTTTTCTTAACCAGAAAAAAATCTAGTGCCATTCTCGACCGTTTTTTTTGTTTCTGGGTGCTTTCCATGTTAGATCACTTCTTTTCATTCACACGACATATTCAGACATTGAGCTTTTCTAGCTCTTTTCTGTGTTCTTCATTCTTTCTTTGCAGTTTGATCATGTTCTTTTGATTTTTTGATTTTGTTTCTTTTTTTTTCTTTTGGTTCTGTTCTGTTTTGTTCTGTTTTGTCTACCGTTGCGGAATTATCTTTCCCGAGCCGAGGAGATTGTATTTGCATTTCTGACTTTCAGCGTCGTTCGATTTTGACGTCTGCCGGGTTGGTCTCGTGACTGCCGGTATTTCACTTGGATTGAACCAATTACTCGGTCATCATCACTTTATTCTTTCCTGTTGCATCCCATTGAATCTGTGCAATCAGCCAACCACCGAATCTGCAATCCAGCTCTTATTCGGCCTCAGCCTACTCATAGTCCCACGGGATTTGTCTTACCCAATTCCTCCCACGACATAGACAATCCATACATCGAGAAAATACCCACGATAATAGCACCAACACTACACCACAATGGCTTTCAATTTCAATTGGTCGCCATTGACCGCCGATGGCGACTTTTACGAACGCGCTACAAACCTCCTCACAACCGCCCTAAATAAGTCACCAAAACCACCAATTATCGTCGATGATATTCTCGTTACAGAACTCAACCTCGGCTCAGTCCCGCCAGACTTGGAAATTCTCGAAATCGGCGATATCGCAGAAGACCGCTTTCGTGGCATCTTCAAAATGACTTACTCTGGGGACGCCTTTCTCACACTACGGACCCGCGTACAGGTAAGAAGCACAGTCATTCATCCATCCACATCAAGGGATTTCCCATTGGCCTTCTCTATTTGGACGCCTGTCAGATGCAAGCGCTTTGCTCCAGGAGCTGTTACATGGTGAACTGTTTGATGCAGGTGCTGGATGCCATGGATTTGCATATCTAGTATTGGCATTGTACTTGTTTCGGCCTTTCACTATTCACGGTATCTCGGGGCTCCGGAAGTGTCCGTTAACCCCGCCCCCCCCCCCC
>NETU01000545.1:121811-132713 GCA_003032515.1 Huntiella decipiens
GACTCCCAAGGGCCCGCCAAAGCACAGACGACCCAGACAGCCTCTTTTCTTTGGATGCATAATCAGTCATGTTTATGCAGGGCTTCTGGACCTATGCAAGAATCGCCCTACTGCTACAAAGGCTGAAGCCTAGAGAAGCCAAACTATGGTTCCGCTTTGATCAGTGGTCCCAGTTTCCCCTGCCAACCGCATTTCCATCCCGCTTTTTCGCGCACCTCCAAAGTCACATGAATGGTCAGTCGCCGATATGATTCGGGGTTTGCGTTAATGCGGGGTCAACCGGGAGGCTGGTTGAAGGGTCATTTTGAGGCTATAGGGATCAGAGGAATTCATCAGCCCGATATGTGATCACATGCATGCTAGTCACGCCACTGAACAAGCACATATGCATTATACTTACAGTGTTGCTAACATGACATCATAGGCAAACCCCCTGAACACATATCTTTCCTCAAAACCGAATTTTACCTCGCCAAAGCCATTAGCCGCAGCTTCCGGTCTCACTATTCCACTATCAATCACACTGTCCGAGATCAAGCTTTCCGCCTTCATCATTCTCGTATTCTCGCGTCAAAAGGGATTAACACTAGTCTTCCGCAATGACCCTCTCGAGTCCCTCAAGGTCTCATCCACCTTTGACTCAATCCAGTTCGTCCGTGATTACCTGCAACGAACTATTGAGGGTCAATTACGGAGTCTGATGATGGAGGAGCTCCCTGCTATTATCCACCGTTTGTCACTGCGTTTGTGGTGCAAGGATCAGATTCCCAAAGAGGACGGCGAAACTTCAGAAACGGAAGGCGAACATGTAGCTGAAGAACCTGCAGTTAACCCGTTGGCCACACCACCAATAGACCCCGTTGATTCAAACGGAAACGTAGTCGACCCACAGGAGATTGCTGCCTTTTCTATCAACGATGGCCAGCCTGTGCAGTCTCTGTTTTCGCGTCACTCTCTATTGCGTTTAGCTGCTCTCACCGAGTCCCATCGTACTCTTTCACTTCACACCCCGGGTATTAAAGATACATTATACCGTGCATGGGGTGGTCTTGGAGAACGTACTGACGGCATGGTTACCATGCCACCGACGCCATTGTTGAGTAAGCAGAACTCATATGTTGGTCAACACCCTGCTTCTACTTTGGCCTCCGGGACTTCGGTCCACACCTATAGCTTTTCGGAAACCGGTTCTACCGCCCATGGTTCATCAGTATCGTCTCGTGCTGGTCTCATGTCACCAGGCCTCTCACTTGGTTCTGGTAGGTCATCACGGACATACCAGAACCGTCGTAAGAAGAAGCGTGTGGTGAATTTACGTAAGCCTTCTGAAGAAGACTCCACCAGCCCTGCCGAGTCTACCGATGCTACTCCCGAATCAGGAACTCCCGCCACTTCAGAAGCAGCGTCATCAGTTGTTCCAGAAGATGAGACACTAATGACTTCGGTTATCACTGAGGAGCCTGTTGAGACTACAGAGGCCGATCGCCTTCCTACACCCAAGGTCGCTGAGGCCCAACCACCACAGTACCACCAAAGCACAAAGGTCCGTTTCCAGGCCCCCGAGAAGCCTGGTACAGAGCCTACCGCCCACAGGCCTCTCTTCCCATCCACAGCACACATGTCCACAACACCACGAGCACCTGGTAGTCCCAACCTGGCCGGCACACCATTTGCCGCCATGGCTGCTGCCCTCAAGGAGCACCAACAACGGCGCAAGAATGCCGTTAACACTGCCGGTGATAACTCTTCCATTCTGGAGCATGCTTGGATTAACAAGATGATGGGCGAAATTTCTCGGAGAGTGTATGAGGAGACGAGCAGACGGGAGGGGTTCTGGGATGAAACGTCGCGGTCGACGGATGATGCTCCGCCCGCATACTCGGCGCAGGTTTAGACTTTTGGGGGGGTTTTCCAGTTTGGATAGTTGGCGTTTTTCACGGTTTGTACATTTTGGGCCTCTCTTTTGAGGGTAGGGTTTTTTTTATTTTGGGAAAATGAAGGAGAGTGTTTTTTGCGGTTTTCTTTTAGGCTATGGCGTTTTGATACCTTGATGGTGTGTTGGATTATGAATTTAGAGGCTACAGATCCTCGGTTGTTGTACAATTATATATTATCCCAGACATCTGGATGTTTCCAGCTCGTCGTCTAGTAAATATTCAACTCGTCTTTCTTATTTGTGATATCGGTCCTGTTTACCCATCAATCACGAAGCTTCCTCGGCTGTCTCTGAGTCAAGTCGCTTCTTCTTGACTGGCCGTCCACTTCTACGCCGTTGACCATCTGCCACTGTGTCTGCCACTCCGTCAGTTACAGGCCGATCTTTCTAAGCCCTTCCTGTAGCCGCCTTTGCATTTTCCTCCTTAAGTTTCGCCAACTCCGCTTCCTTCTCTCGCAAACTAGCCTGCATCTTCTTCGTCAAAGCCAAAGCCTCATCACGCGCCTTATCCAATTTCTCCACCTCCATCTGCTCCGCCTGTCTAGAAAACGGGACAGTGGGCTTCATAATCGCGGGGATAAGAGCACTGCGTTCCCAAACCGCACCAGCCAGCGGATCTGGCAGAGGCGGGGGAACCGCCGGGCCGCCTGTGTTGGCTTTTTTCCCTTTGGATCTACTAGGTGCGGAATCGGGAGACCAGCCTTTCGGAACCGCGTTGCTGGTTAGGAGGTCGTAGAAGGATTCGTAGGGCTCGTTGAAGAGTTGTTCTTCGTACATCCAGGCTTTCACTTGGCCGTCGGGTCGGCGCATGGCTTCCTTTTCGGCGTCGGTGCGCCCGAAGGGGTGTAGACGGAGGTGGTGGTAGAGGGTTTGGGGCTTCTCGCCGGATTCGGGGGTGTAGTATAGTTTCAGGGTGATTTCGAATTCTCCCCAGCCGGTCTCGCGGATTACGAAGGGTTTGGACGGCGTGCCTTCGACCACTGGGGTGGTGTAGATGTGTTAGTGGGGTTTGGAGGTGGTGAGGATGGGATATACGTACTGCGCACATGGTTGGGGATGGACTCGTGGAGTTTGAACTGGACACGGCGGAGCCAGTATGTTATATCCGTGTCATCGATTCCCTTGATGAACACCTCCCACGAATGCGTGTGGTCATCGGGAGTCCCTGGTGGCTTGGGGTTATACTTGTCATCAAACGGTTGCGCCGTGGTTCCAAAGATGAAGGGCCGGTGCACCTGTACACCCTTGATTCGCTTTCCTAATTGTGTGGTAGGCGCCATTGCTGTTAAACATACAATCCAAAATCTATCACTGTTGAAAATCCATCGCGATACTAGCCTTGTGCAGCTTGGACAAAATATTGGAATGCGCCGGACCCTAACATAATAACCCTATTGCAGCTGGTGGCGGCTGGCCGGATCGGAGAATGTGGTTATATAAGACGGATGGAGATGGTATGATGAGATGTCAAAGGTATAAATCACAAACACAAAAATGGCTAGCAAGAGAATCATTGTATGTGGCGGTAACGGCTTCGTCGGATCCCGGGTTTGCAAGTTTGCAGTGGAGAGAGGATGGGATGTAACGTCTATAAGGTAATATTTCTCATGGTATTCTAATGGACTGAGGCAACACTAACAAGCTAACTTAGTCGCTCCGGCGCCCCGAACTGGTCTACGCTATCGAAAAGTCCGTCTGCACCTGCATGGGCTCATAAGGTGTCTTGGGAACGCGCAGATGTTTTTGACGGGAAGACATACGAGGCGTTACTTCACAATGCCGACTTTGCAGTACACACCATGGGCATCCTACTAGAAGCCGACTATAAAAGTCTCGTGCGGGGAACAAGTTCCCTAGTTGAAGGACTCGCAAAGTTCATCCTCCCCACCTCCCGCCCCTCTCCATCCCGAATGGATCTCAAAGCGAGGTCCCCTCCCCCAAGCCCCGTGAACACCTACGAACGAATGAACCTTGAATCCGCCGTAACATTCGCGCGGGCCGCCCACGCCGCCAAGACCCGCCATCTAGCATTCCTCTCCGCAGCGACTCTCCCCCCGGGCGTCCCCTCTCGCTATCTCTCTACAAAACGGACTGCCGAGCGTGTCTTGGCTTCCGAGTTCCCGGGGCTCAAGACACTTATGGTGCGGGCGCCCTTCATGTATGATGAGAGTCGGCCGGTGACGATGGGGGTTGCGGCGGCGAATGGGGCGGCGATGCTTGTTGATGGGGTTTTGGGTGGGAGGTTAGGGAAGGTTCTTGGGGGGGATGTTGTTAAGGCTTTGGATGTGGAGGTTGTAGGGAGAGCTGTTGTGGAGGGTCTTGATGGTGGACGGGAAGGTGTCGTTGGGGTTGAGGGGATCGAAGAGTTAGCGACACGGGCGTGGAGAAAGGAGATGTTGTAGGATTGTTAAAAATGAATTGGAATCATAACAAGGCATAAATAGAATATCATTAAATCATAGTTCCGCGCTCGAAACTGTCGCGAATCTCGGCCGTATACTTGTTATAGAAACGCGCCAGCTTCTGGTTAAACTGTTTGTTCTTCTCGTTGATGTATGTGACATCTCCATCATCGGCACCATCCTTGGCCATGCGATCCTTGCGCTTCTTCATCCGAACTTCCTCCGCTCTCTTCATATCCGTGACTAGCCGGTTAATTGCTTCCCGATCTGGCTTCTGTCCGACGAAACTTGTGCTTTCGGCAGTCGAGTAGAATGACCCATCTTTATCGACTGCGATTAACTCTCCGTTCTCCGTCTCAACGATATCCAACCCTCCATTCTTAGCAGCGCGTTCAATCGCCGCCATCTTATCCCGCTCATATTTCTCCAAATCCACCTCGACATTACGAAGTTGTCTGTTATAAGTCCTCTCACTCTCCGCCGCACGATCCTGAAAAGCGTTATTATCGCGCGCCGCCTCCTTCATTTTAACCCTCTTATCCCATCTCTCCGACTCCTCAACCGTCCAATCCCACGCGCGTTTCCTCTCAAAGTCGCCGCCGGCATCTTCGATTTCCGCCTTCAAGAGTTTCTGGTGGGCAATGTCGCGTTTGCGCGAGACTGCGGTGAGAGAGGCGGGGTCAATGGTGGAGCGTTGGGCTTCGGCGATTGTTGCGGTCATGTTTGCGGAGGCGGAGGCGGCGGTGCGGGCTTTGAGGTTGGCGAAGGCGGCGCGGCGGGCGGCGGCGCGGTCGGCGGCCGTTTGTGGTTTCGCGGGGGCTTTTGGGGGGGTTTCGCTGGTGGTGGTGGGGGCCTTGGCCTCCGGGGAGGGATTAGGTGCCGTGGTTGTTGATTCGGAATCGGACATTGTGGATGGTTGTTGGTTTAATTGATGTTGTATATTCTTGAATTTTCTTGAACTAATAGTTAGTCGCCCTTGCCGCCTGTTTATACTTGCGACCGATTTATCCGAAACTTACACGATAACCCTCGTAGATTAGATAACCCTATCAAACGGACACTATCAATGTGAAAAAAGCTTAAATAGTTGGATAACTACTGTGTAACTGTAGCTAGGAACATGACGAGCCTAAAATGCCTTTGATCAATCATTACTGAATTTGAGATCGCAACCATTTAGATCTTGCATGTGATATCAGCTCAACTACAAGGTTTACGATGTGGCGGTTCAATTCCATTTACTGCCACTCGTGGTTGTTGTTATAGTTATCGTCTACCTGAACAGAGCTAACTATCAATACGACGACCTCGCCCGGCGCGTCTGATCATCAAGGTGTCGTCCTTTGAGCCAGTCCCAAAAGGTGAGGAGATGCGTATGCATTTCGCCAAGGAACCCTCCTATGACCAACTCAGGGCGCCGTGACGAACACCAGGAGCCGTTTGATGATGCATGTCCTGTAAAACCTTTCCGCAAAAAATTGACATCTTCCTGGTTGTCGAAATAAATCGACCTTTTCTAGAGGGGGTCGGCTTGCGGCATGAATCCCGTCAAGGGGCGGCGTACAACACTCTTGTCCTATTTCTATGCCTCGTTGTCAATGTTTCTCCTGCCACTAAATCCAGTGACCGCCCTGATAATTGCCATATGCGTGTAAGCCGGACCCTTGGTATCCGCAGCCCAAAAACCATTACCTGTTCATCAGCGTGCTCAAGGGACGACTGATGAGTGGAGTGACAACATGACAGTAGGATCACACTCTTACACGGAAACAACAAATATGCATGGATCCATGGATCCATGCATATACGCCCAAGTTCAATCCAAATAACTGGCTTACTAACGATGTAAGCATCTCAGTACAATTTCAACAATAGGGCTATATCTGCTCAAAGATCATGTAGAATTCGGGTTGGAGACGAGTCCAGTAGAATTGATTGAGTGGTGCTGGATTAAAGATTCACCGTTCGCTACACCTCAAAAAAGGTTATTTCGCAGTGAGCTATGTATGCTGAGTACGGGATTTCAAAAGCCTCCGGGAACCTTGTGGAGACACTTAGGCAAAGCTAATTTTAACTGTCAGATTCCTACAATGGGACTCCACCACCATACCCTGAAGTCTTACAAGTCCTGCATCCGTCAGCTAGTGGCGTCGACTGGGCGCTGACTTGCGTCGATATGTTGTATTAAGGATTGTGGCCCAGCCTCGGCCTCACTTGGCTATGCGGTTCAACCTTGTGTGGGCGCCCGTTGTTTTGGGGGCTTGAATGATAGGAAGCATATATGAGGATGACGAAGACGTTGTTAGTGTTTGAATACTACTTTGCCCTTTCTTTCAACCGTATCATTAATTTTCAACAATGTTGCTGTTTATTTTGTTTTGGATTGTACCAGTACTTGCGACGGATAGCCTGTACTCTTCCTTTTGCAGGCTATGGAGTCACAGTGCCGTGGTTATGAAAAACAAGTTGTACATCAACGGTGGGATAACCAAATATTCCCTCGACGGCGCCCAACACCTTAGTAAGTTTTCGTCTAGCTTTGCTAATTGTTCTGAGACTGACATCCCCAGACACCTACTTCGGCTACTATGATCTCGATATCGATAACATAATCCCCACGCCAGAATCCGAGAAACCGCCAAATATTCCGAGTACCACTGCAGGTGCTTTATGGGCGGATGAAGACAACGAGGTTCTCTATATATATGGTGGTAACTATATTGGAGGTTCGTCGGTCTCCAATACCCTGCTTTGGAAATACCATGTCTTGAACAACAGTTGGTCGGAGGTTCCAAAGTCTACTTCTATAGAGCCGTACGGTTTAGCAGACGGCGCATACACTTCATCGTCGGTGTCGAGGCAGGGTTACTGGTTGGGGGGATGGTTGAATAATTCTACGGCTGGCAATCTCCCGAGTGGCAGTGTAGGTTCGTGGGCCATGTCGGATCTCTTGATCTATGACTACGACAGCAACATATGGACTAACACCTCGGGCCCAGATGGCCGTGCGAGACTCAACAGCGTTGTTGTCTATTTGCCGTTGGGTGATAAAGGAGTATTAGTTCATTTTGGGGGAAAGATGACCACAGATAGTTCCTTGGTATATCAAAGTATGGATGACATTTGGGTCTACGACATTGCTGGTAGTGTCTGGTACAACCAAAAAGCTACTGGCGATGTACCCGGCGATAGGATGAAGTTTTCGGCAGATGTCACTTGGGCCGCGGATCGTTCAAGCTACAATATGTAAGCACGTTATAGTCAGATGTTTCTTCTCAAAACTAACAATACTTAGCTATCTTTTCGGTGGTGCTCATGAAGACACCAACGGTTACGATGATATGTATGTTCTCTCTATCCCATCATTTAGATGGGTCCTAGTATACAGAAAGTCACCCAGCAACTTTGCCCGCTCGAAACACACATGTTCCATGACTTCAAGCCGAGCCCAAATGATTCTCTTGGGTGGATATATTGAGAATAATACCGACTGTGATGGTGGTGGCACATGGGGAGCTTTTAACCTAAATTTAGGCTTAGAAGACCCCTCCGATGATATCCCGACAACTTATTATAGCAACGACACGGCCTTTGAGGTACCGACTGTCTTGTCAAACAGTATTGGTGGAGGCACTAGAGGCGGCGCGACAGTTAAAATACCTCAAAATGGCTGGGATAACCACGCCTTATCTACAGTTCTATCTAAAGTTGCCCAGAAATCAACTGGTAGTACTAGTAGTGGGACTGAGCCTTCTGAGTCTTCTACACCTACTTCGAGCGACACACCATCCAACGGTGATCATGGTCTCTCTACCGGTGCCAAGGTTGGTATCGCAGTGGGAGTCGTCGCCGCCTTTCTCATCGCCGCCGCAGCCGCTTACATTTTCTTCCGTCGTCGCCAAGTAGCAAGCCGTGCACAGGAACCGGCTCTTTATGGAGCTGCTGGTACGTCACAGACATCACCGTTTGGTAATACCGGATTTGCCCCGGATCTAGCCGCACAATATTTCGAGGCACCTCCTAGATGGGAACCTATTCCGACAAATGATCACTTGGCGGCTGTGTCGACACTCTCGCGTGCCCCTCAGGAGCTACCTGCTGGTTATGAGACTAGAGTGGCTAATGTCGTTGAAGTTGATGGGACTGCTTTGAGTTCGAAGGATCAGAGTTCACAGAATAATTTGGAGAATCCTTCTGCTGTTTTGAGTCCTTTACCGCAGCCTACGTTGTCTGTTACTCCGCCTGTGAATCATGAAAGAGAACCATGATGATTTTGGTTCTATTGAGGTAGGTTTCGAGAGTCAAAGTTTGTTTTTATAAATTCATGATACCAATAAATGGAGGGTTGCTTTCCGGTATATATTTACGAGAGATCTTGGTGGAAGGATATACTTTGCGGTTCTTTTTAGTCAGTTGTATATATACATATAATGGAGTGAAGATAATTCAGCAATAAAACAATGCTGTGTACCAAACTACTACTAGAAGTGTCGATAATGGAATGTATGGTTGGGGGTGGTGCACCATCAAGTGTCGTTACACACTGGGGGGGCTTATTCGGATGAACGGTGGCGAGTATTTATTACTAGTTCGGCTGCAGTGTTCAGGACTCAGGACTACAGCAAGTCATTTACGGGTCTGTCAATGGACATAAGTCTCTATGAGTGTAACGAATATGAAAACGGAAACATACATATATTTGAATTTGAGATAGACACTTATACGCACACTAGTGTAATTACGTTTACAAGCAGGCCATTTCACAGACTTGAAGTGTTGTCCGTCTATATATAACCCTTGTCGTTAGGGTTACGCGGGTATGAGGATCCAGCCCTCCCAGAACTGCACCTAACAAAACGTTAAGAAACTTCAAATGACAAAAAGGCATACTTAAGAGGGCGGAACCATGATCAAGCCGCGGAAACCATCATCAGTAACGGCTTCTTGAGGTAGCCCGCCGTGAAAAGTATGTCCTTTTGTCATTTGCTGAATCTTAACCTATCGTTTTGCGCAGTCCTTGGGAGGGCTGGATGAGGAAAAAAAAGAAAAAAAGAAGAAGAAGAATCAAGTCAGAGAGGGGGGGGGGTCGCTGCTATTTATATTCCTCTGGCGGTGAGGTGAGGTGGGCAGAATCTGTACACAATTCTTTTTTTTTATTCGAATTCTCAAGGTTCGTGTTTATTCCCCGCCATTCGCCACTGTTTTATCTGTGTACTAGTGGATGGTATCAATTTGATGGCCACAAAGATTCTAGAATCCTCCATGTTGTCCGTAGTCTCTCTAGAGGCTTCGTACAATGTAAATATGCAAAAGGCATGACATCATTGACCATAAGCCCTGACGTCGTCGTCTTCATTACCCCACCAAGCAACCCCGCACCAGCTATGCCACTTACACGGCCTAGGGTTGTGAACTACTGACCTCGCCGATGCCATCGTCGCATGCCATAGTCGAATAGAGCTTGCCCTCGGGTAGCATAGATATAGAGCCATGGAAACTGTATGTAGCTGCATATTGCTATGGCAGCTCGGTGCATAAAGCATTCCTGCCTCCCCCATTTACAAAATTTGCCTTAGAATACACCAAACTTGACATTTGCATTTTAGAAACTGACAAATACTCCTGAGTAAAAACGGAAATTGAGGCGGTTTTGCCCAACTTCATCTAAAAACTACCTGGTTCTCTCTATGTGTGTAGTTAACGGTAAGCGATTTGCTTTCACGGGATTATTCATGTTGGACCATCACTGCGTCGTGACAACCCGGGAGTTCCTGGAGGAACAGAACATCTGCTCTTGAATTCAGAGCTCCAGTGAGGCACACCGGTCTCGCGTGGAGATTCCACTGGAGCAGACGTAAGGAACGCATGGCATTTACGACGTCTGGCCAGCCGGTTTGCCAGGCTGGCACTCATCCGATTTTAAGTATGTTCAAGTGGGACAACGGAGAGATATGAGAGGCATGTTAACTTTTCTAGGGGCGACTTTGGCACCGTTGTACTTGCTGCTTGTCTCGAGGGTGACGTATCCCAAGGTAGACACCCGGCAGACGATACCATCGGCAAAAAGGTACCTACACTCGGGTGGCCTCGTCGGTACCCATCGGCATGGGCTATGAATACCCTTGAATCAGAGGTTCCAGATGTTGTGCGCTTTGAGATCTTCTGAACATAGTTTATAACTCATCTGTTGAATTGTAGTGTATAGGGAGATACAAAGAGACACATGATTCATGAAGCTCGGGAGTAATCCAACTAGACTAGACTGTCTGGTTCGGAGCATGTTACGTTTATTTTATCATGGCCACATGTACCCCATCGCATCCTGAAATCTGATCAACGTTTGAAACTATGTAGTATAATCCTGCAAACTTCCGTTGAAATGTGGACTGAATAGTCTATATCATGACTAGCTCTTCTCTCCATTCAGTAATCACTTGCGTATGACTTACGCCTGCTAGGAGGGCATGCTCGACGAAGAGAACCTCACCTTGTGGGTTTGCATTTCGCACTACGAATGGGTGATGAAATCCCTCAGCTAAGACAACTTCATCGTCGATTTGACTG
>NETU01000545.1:132723-160942 GCA_003032515.1 Huntiella decipiens
CAGATTACCATCCGATAAAATGCCAAATTTATGGCCAGCCTCATGCATCCACCAGAAGACTTCAGCCGTTCCTTGTTCAACCTCATCATCGTCATAATTATTGAGGTCCAAGTAATGTCGCAAATCTTCCTTTAAAGTCTCGTCGAAAGGCGGTACATAGGCCAACCACTGGAGTAAGAACTCCGCGCCTTCATCGTTCATCCGATTTCCACCAAATCGCGCCGCCATTGCCTTTCTTAGCTCCTTGTCGTCGCCTTGTTGGAATAACTTGATAACCTTAGCTCGGTACATACACTGAGCATGTAATTTGCCCCACCCAGGACCACGAACGAATGTTGTATTTTCGAATGTGTCTGTTCTCGCACTTTCAAATGATGGTTTTTGAAGGTCAATAAAGCTATTGTTGTAGAATTTACTGGGGAACAAGATGGTTTTGCCGTACGGAACCCAAGATAGTAAAGTATCTGCCAACGGCAGCGCCCCCTCAGACGCTGGCTGCAATCCATGATTCTCCCGAGGCAAGTAACGCCCATCATGAATTGTTTTCAAAGACTCGAATATCTTTTCGGCAATATCCAATACCACCTCCGCTTCGGGTTTGTTATAGTCAACTACTATTTCAAGGTTTTTATAAATCCCGGCGAGGGAATATAGGCGGTCGCGATTTAGATTCACTCGGTGAGTTCTACATGAGTCACGATATGCTCGAGCAAAGTTCATGTTTTCCCCCGAGCAAGATTGCAGCTGACTAGTTAAATATATCGAAGATGGGGTTATAGCTCTGGCCACCAGCGATCTGTTTTTTCCGAAAAGCCTATCTCCAAAGCTCTCGATACGTGGAAAGGACTGACGGATACGATGGAAATCACCATCATAGTCGATGTCATCTATACTCTCGGTCATTACTAAAATACACCAGAGTGAAATCTTACATGTTCCATATAACAGGTAATCCTCTGTGCGCTCTTTGATTCTGGGCCATTGCGCGTGCCGTCTGGCCCGCGGGTAATGGAACTTATTCAATTTGTTGCGAAATAACGGCCATAGTGCACGATATTCTTCACGGACGGCAACCTCTTGGACAATCCACGCGCGAGACCAATAAGCACTGTCAAAGATTGGGCGGAGATTGATCCAGTTGACGTTTATAAATGCGTCGAACAGCCTCCGCCGGGTATCGTCATTTGTGTCCCAATCCAATGAGGCTTGAAACAGATGATTCAAGTCTTGCGAAATCTGAGCGGTTTCGGATTGAGCAGAGCCAAGCCACGAAATCAAGCGATCTGCTTTTTCGTAAACCGTGCCCATCATCTGAACCTGTTGACCTTTTTCTTCGTCATCTTCCTGGTTGATACACAAAGCATCAATCCACAGCCGAATCGGTTTTCTCCTGCGGCGTATATGCCATAACGCTGCCATGAGGTTTTCCGTGATGCCAATAATACCAGAGTCAAGATAAATGGGATATGTACCCTTCGGGCTGCCCCAAACGTACGATAGACACGTATATTTGCCTGTGTCATGCGGAAAGCCGTGCGTGGAAATAGAACATCGGAGCGGATCTAATCCCTTCCCGGGTAGTAGTGTGACGATTCGGATTTGTGTGTGTTCGTGGGATAATGGTTTGTGGTTGAATGACAACGGACCAAGTGGCCCACGGATCTTAAAGCCGGTGCTAGGAAAACTGGCCCGAGTGATTCTCCGGTGACTGAATCGGTATTCGTTTGCTTGTGGAGCTCCAGATTCATCCAAAATAACCTTGGTGTCTACTATCGGGGCGAAGTCTTCATTTTGCCCTATGTACAGTCAGTGCCCGCTATTTTGGAAGAGGCTACTTATAGACTAGCACTCTGGTAATAATGAATGGTTGACAGTCTGTGATGCTGAAATACCGTGGTGCGTACGTACAATGTTGCTGAGCTTCATCCTCGGTCATGAAACCAATAGATTCCTTGCCCAGCAGAAGTTTATCATAGTACTCCATGAACACCATGTTGACAGTATGGCGACTGGATAGTAGGTTCACACGACAGCTTTAGAAATATTTGCCCAAAAACTTTGATAGAGTACAGTACTGCAAGATTAGAAGTGTTGAATATGAGCTATTCTGGACCAGTCGAACTCGACATCATTATCAGTGTACCCAACGTCAAAAGGGGGTATTTCACCGTGGCGTTTTTGTTCCGTCAAATGCAACCATCCTATTTGAATACCCATACGTTATATGCATCAAGGGCCATCTTTCACAAAAGCCCCGCAGTTCGGCATATGCCTACTTGAGTAGGCTGGCATGCAAAACGGGGTAAATTCAACCCACGACTGTCGGACATCTGGTATTACGCCCGACTACATAGAGGAAACTTGTTGCTTCAAGTACGCTGACGTCATTTTATGTACGTGCACACTTACACATGTGCATGAAACTTCACGACAATTGAGACCCTCCATGCGGACCTTTGGGACGAGGATTTACTCACCCACAGGCTAAGTCTGAAGACCAATGACATAAGTCTGCGAATTCATTTTTCTTGTGGTCCGTCCCACCTTATATCGTCAATCATTAACTTATGAGTATAGACTTCCACTGTTCTCTCTATGTATGTATGTACTAGTGGATGGTGTAAATTTGATGGCCACGAAGAGTCTAGAAGCTTCCATGTTGTCCGTAGTCTATTCAACGGCTTTGTATGTATATATACAGCATGCATGATATCATCCATCCCACGCCGGGACGTTGTATTTATTCCATACAACGAGAAACAGGCACTAAGTTAATTTCATCACCAGTACCATGCAGGGTCATGAACTGCTAGACCTGTTAATACAACCACCACATGCCCGTAGTCGAATACCGCTCGCTCCCAGGTAGATGTAGAGCCATTGAAACTGTACGTACGTATATGTGTATGTACATATTGCTATGGCAGCTCGGTGTATGAAATATTCCAGCCATCCCCATTTACGGAATTTACCCCAGTTTAGTAGAGTCGCTGTACAGAGAAGAATCAAGTCCTGGTAACCGAGGTATAAACTGTCGTTCTGAGGAGCCTCCAATATGGACAGTGAACGATGTCGAGTTCCGTAGATTAAACAATCTCTACAACAGATAGCTCAACCATTTTCGTTGCTAAAGACTCGAGAACACACACAAACAAAAAGTGTAGTTCATTTACAGTTAAACATGTGCCCCCACCCAAAGTGGAAGGACGTAGTCTAGTGCCATTGACGTTGTTAGTGCTTAACACAATGGCCCTTGTCCCTCCCAAAGCTCCACAGACAATGACGCTCTGGGCAACAAGAGGTTACACGATGTAGCGGAATTTAATTGTTAGTCTGTGGAGACTGCCCAGATCATAGAAAAGGGGACCTGTATACACCACCAAGTACAACCAGTTCTGATGGTGGACGAGTTCATCGTCTCACAACCAGGCAACATGGTATGGTACAGACATTTAGCTTTGCCAAAGACGAACAGCACCGACGCATATAAATTCATTGGCCATGTCAACCTCATCAAGGGTCTTAATGGCGTTGCAAACTGTCGCTTTGGCGCTGTAGCCAATGGAGCATTTGAAGCGCCAAAGCAGTGGGGCACGAGTATTTCTGCACTAGTGAACTTTCCTATTGTAACGCCACTTGTCGTCCCCGTGCGCATCTACTTCGGAACTTCCCGAATCATTCCGCCCGGTCTCAGTAACAATTTTGCCCTGTTCATGTAACCAGATAGCACATGCAGATGCGTCAGCGCATGTTTGTATGTACAGTATGTACATACATATCGCGTGGCGTGGGAGTCCTAAATAACCGGCCAATGGCGCAAGGGTCAAATAGGATTCGGTTATCATGCATGTAGTCTATTCTGGGGGACCGGTCATTCTGGGGTGACATCATCTGCACAAAAGTTAAGCTGATGTGGACCTATTAGCGAGACATGGCCAGGGCCTAATTTACTCCATCGCCAGGCCGAGGCCATATACTTTCATTTTTGGCGCCTTACCACTAGGCATATAAATAGAGGCACCCTCACCAATCGTAAAAGCGCTGTTTGGGAGCCCAACTCAGTTCCTTCTGTACCACACTTGCTTTGTCCATTTTTCACTTACGCACACCAAAACACTCAGCCCGATCGGAGGCCGACTGTGTCTATTTCATCTCCATCACTTTACCAGCCTTTTCCATGGATAATTTGTTCCAGCTTCCTCATTCGGCTGCCCTCCTCAAGGTCATTCGGGCTCTCCAATGTCCAATCTGCCGGCGGATTCTCCGAGACCCAATTGCGCTTCCCTGTGGTCAAACTCTTTGTATAGCTTGTGTGCCGAAAAAGACTCGTACCTGTTATCAATGTCCGCTGGCAGACTGCAAAGATCCACATCCAGTTAATTTCTGTTCAAAGGACTATGTGGTAGAAAAGATTCTTCAGGGCATACTTGCAATTACAAACAAGAGTCATGATGTTGGACAAAAAGGTGGCAATGATAAGGCTCCTATCACCAAGATCCTCTTATCCCGCAGGTCGGACCCTCATGGACGAGCCCCGCAGCTTTTCAAATTCAGCTGTAGCCCTATTCAAATACTCCTCCACTACGCCAAAAGCTCAGCAGTACCTCCTTCTTCGTCGCTGGTGTTAAAAATTCTCGACCCACCTGCCACAATGACAAGTCGCGAAAAGTCCCTCCTCAATAGCGCCGTCCAGGCCATCCGCCCGGAGGTCGACTGTCAAATATGCTTCGAAATCTTTGTACGACCCGTGACAATCCCCTGTGGTCACACCTTCTGTACCGCGTGTCTCGAACAACTACCCATATCTATCCAGCGATGTCCCATTTGTCGTCGGGGTCTTATATCAGCAACGTTTGGTCCAACCAATCGCACCTTAGAAGGGATATTGAACATTTTCTGGGAAGATTGTGTATTGGATCGAAAAGCTCTGGCACAAGCAGCGAGGGAATCTATCGATGTAACGTCGGAGCCGATGCCGATAATTCCGTATTATGCCTCCGCTGCTCCTGGGATGTCACTCACGTTACTCCTCTACGACACCAAGTATCGTTTCACGATTAAGAGACTGATGGAAGGAAACAGGGTGTTTGGGATGGTGTTACCAGTGTTAATGACGGGGACTATGTCGACCAATGATCAGGAGTTTATTCACACAGGGACGTTGATGCATATTGAGGTATTGCAACAGTTAGCGGGCGGGGGGTGCAGAATTCAAGCTGTGGCTTTAGATCGATTTGCGGTCCGTTCGTATGAATGGGAACGTGGAATTGCGATGGCCATGGTTCGGAAACTCGACGAATTCGGTAATTAAGATGACGTTTGATGAGGAACGCCTTATAAATCCACCCGCCTTTTACTCTTACATTGACCGAAACCAACCATTATGTATATGCTTCATGGGACTTCTGAGACTCTTGAGTCTTTGTTGGTGTTGATTAAGACATAGTGGTGGTTGTCTTCTCTTACACGGCTCACTTCATTCATCATAGTTATCTGCTCAGTCGCTATGTTACGCTGTCTAGTATTTATAATAATTGTATTTTCATGCTTTAGACTTCAATATTTCATTCCTTCTCGCCCTTCCCCTTGCGATTCAACATGGCCATCAAGAAACTCTTCTTAGCACGCAAAGGACGATCTGACCGTTCATCAGTAGACGCAGCTGAAACAGACCCTGTACACGACGACGGTGGCGGCAATGGGGCAGTAGGTGGTGGTGAAGACGTTGTTGTGGCAAGATCGGGGTTCATCACGCGGAGGCCCGGGCTCGACTAGTTGAAGTTAGTCGCATCCTAGCTAGCGTTTGATACCTAGGAAACTTGCCTTTTTGGGACCGAGTACCCGCTTAGACTTTTTCCTAGTAGGCACAGAGGATCGCTCGGAATCTTTATCCTCGTTTGATTCTGACGCGGGAGGTGGACGGACGTTCTCTTTTGGATCGCGTGTGATTTCCTGTTGGCGCTCTCTCATGGCCTTTAAACCACCCCAGACGGTATCACCGCCCCATCCCCAGCCGGTTTCATCGGCTTCACGGAACCACACGACACCTCGTCCCTTGGAGACCCCGAGAAGATCCTCAAGGAACTCTTGGAGGACACTGACGTTCCGGCTGTTGGTGGCGGGAGTGTCGAGACAGCCGTGGAGTCCTGTCACGGTAAGGTGGTATGCGGGGGCTGTAGAACCGGCGTGAACCAGACAGATTGACGGTCGGAGGAGAAGGGTTATAGTGGGGTGGGGCCGGGAAAAGCGTTTGGATAGATGGTCCAGGATGATTTCTAGCGTGAGGGTTTCTTCGGGGACCTACTGAGAGGTTAGTTGGGCTAAGATGGGGCTACAGTAGGATGAGACTTACCTCGATGTTGGTAACCAACTCGACTACGATGGGCGAAATGTCTTGGAGTTCCTCTGTTGTGCGGACATTTTCCATGGTAATCTGGGATTCATTCTCATCGCCACGATTCAAAACCTCGTGTGTCTGATTCCCACGGTAATGACGGACCTTGGGCACGCGTGGCAGACCAAACTGATTCTTTCTCTCCGGACGCTCATCACGCTTCAACATGACCGTGTCCTCTCCATCATACTCTAATATATCATCATCCATCCTCCGATGTCCCCTCTTCGTCGGGCTTCCTTCATCCCAGCCAGCCTCTCTCCACATAGGATCTCTCGGCGGCACAGTTGACCCAACATACTCAGCACCCTCCCAAGCACCTCTTCTATCCCGTCTCCGCGCAACTCTAAGGTCCGAATCCGCGTGCATCAACGGGGGTCTATCATCTCTCACAGATAACACGCCCGGCTCACCATATTCCGAATCTCGCCCATCACCCGCGCCAAACGTCCGCCAATCCTCCTCTATGAAGATCTGATTGCCACCGCTAACCCCTGGGGCACTAGGAGGTTCGTGATAGATATTCCGATGATGATGGGGCGTAGACCAATGTGGCTCATGGATATGTTCCTTCCGGGTGGCAAAGTTGGCCGATGGGTCATCACTGGCGGGATGACGACCGAGATGGGTGCGGGACGGAGTAGGCGGGATGCCTGGACGGTGGTGATGGGTACGGAGGAACGGTGATACCGGTGGTAAATCGGGTGGTGGTGGCGCCATTTTGACCAGTAACCTCAAGAAGAGGGAAAGAAGAAGAGAAAGGAGAATAATAGAAGCATTGGAAAACATGGTATTATCTAGGTACTTCATCGGACGAAGTAAACCTGTGATGAAATCTCTGTTGGACAAACAGGTGTGTGTATTACGTGATATGATTAAACCTTTTCCACAACGGCATTTCTCTTCCGACCCAACACCCACGCCGCCAAAATAGCAGCCACCAAGACACCCTCCAGGGCAATAGAAGCCATAACAAACCGTTCAGCAACCTTCTCCTGTTGACAAACGGTACCAAAACCGACTCCACCAACAGAAGCCCATTGGCACGACCACGTCTGAATGGTCCAGTTGGTAGTCGACTTGTTAAGAAGAATATGGTAAACAAGCATAGAAATGGCCAAACCCAAGGAAATCACGGGGGCAATCAAAGCCAAAACAGGCGAGGTCTATATCCAGGTTAGTCAACCCGGCTGAACACGCAAACGATACAAAAAAAAAGAACTTACAATTTCCCCACAGGAAACGAACCCCGCAACCGCAGCAAAAACACCCAAAAGAACACCCCCGGCCACCAAAAAGATGGTTCCTCCCGTGTGCAGATTCTTAGGCCATAATGGCAACATGTAATCCACAGATAAAGTCTCTCCCCGGTACACTTTCAAGTCACGTGCTGCCAACCCGACAGTTACCGTCGCCAAAGCGAACAACAGGACACACAAAGCCAGGCGTACACGCCCTAGAATAGTGGACATTGGCAAACGAGTAGCAACAGGTGTGGCCGTCAGGGTGTGCGTAGACAGCGACGAAATAGTAGGCGGCTTAATAGAAGACATTTTAAATAGATAGTTAAGGGTTAAAGAGTATATAAAATATAAGGACGATATGCAAGATATGCAATGATTGACACTGTCAATGCAAAGAAATGAAAAAAAAAATATGAAAGAATAAATGCCGAGAGAGACCAACCAGTGGTATGTATGAAAAAAAACACAAAATGTCCTGATTTTTCTAAGGAATCGATCGACGTTTGAAAAAGTCGCGTGGCTTGGTATTTAAGCCTATCTTGTAAGCGCCCATCTGGGAGTCTGTGAAACAACGTCGTTGAATCCTTGTCGCTGATTGGTCGCTTCAACCGCTGTACTTCTTTCTCTTTCTCTCTTTAATAGCCGCAGGGTCTTGGTTCCGCGGCCACCTGCATGCGGGGTGATTTCCCGTTATAAAAATAGGCACTTTTAATCTAGACCAAAGGATCCCGACCAAGAGAAAATATCCCGCCTATTGCGCCGATCCCAGCGTCTAGATCTGTCAATATTCGCCTCAATCGTCAACGGGTCCTCAACCGTGAGCCAATCCATCCATCCAAGTCTGCCTTGAAGAATCTCCAAGAATAACCGCACTTGACAGCTCTTGGCATTTACCACCCTAACCCTGAGTAGATTCTGGCTCTTTGCCTTTTGATTTGTGGATTGAACGTCCTTCCACACCAACTCCGCGTTTGCGTGCGCGGATAATCGATTCGAGTGCTTTTCCAATACCTTCAAAGTCGCCAAGTAGAGTCAAGTGGCCACGCTGGACCTCGACAAGACCACCTGCAACAACACAGTAACCTGGTGGCAACATGGCTTCCCGAGCCAAGACAACACCATCACCACTCTTAAAAAGAAACCGATCGTAGGCGTCTTCACGGGGAATTGCTTCAGGTCCGGGGATTAGCGCCCCGGCAAGGGTTGGAGTGTTCTTGGCAAAGATAACAGCAGTGGGTGGATACCGATTCGCTTTAGCGGTGGCCTTGTTGTGGGCCAGTTCTGAACGGAATAACTTGACTTCAGCGAGTACACGGGCAAGATATGCTCTGTTACGGGCGAGCTCAGCTTCTGATAGGGGTCCAGTATCGTCACATTGGCCATTAGCACCAGGAATGGCAGGTAGGTGTGCAGAGTTTGTGGCTTCCTGGGTAAGAGATTGTTCAGTTGTTCGGATGGCAGAGGTGGCAGATTGTGCGATTGAAGTGAGAGCCTGACCAGGTGAAAAGGTAAAAGCACGTGTTCTTTTGGCAACTAAAGAGCCATGTCGACGCATCTTGGCTGTGATTGTTGCTGGTTTGACCTCAGGTCGTGGTAATGGGGGAGCTGAGACTTCGGGACATAACCGGTACTTGATCCAATCGTCTACATCGTAAAAGTTGACACGATATTCTTCGTGGGTATCCCGATTAACAAAACAGTAGCCATCCTCGGGTAAAAAGGCAAATGAAGTGCGGAATGAAAAGTTGACCCTAGAAGTAAGAATATCGTGGTTGAAAAGAACAGGGTCACCGAAACGTAGTGGCCCAAGAATATTGACGCAACGTTGTGGTACTCCGGCATAAATTACGCCCGAGAATAGGTCAGGTCTTGAATTGATAGCATGGCGAGTAATAAGACCGCCAAGAGAGTGGGCAATAACAATAGCACCTTTTTGATCAGCAGGTACATGTCTCTTGTTGCATTGGAGGGTCTCTAGGAAAGAGACAAGCTTGCGAGACAACAAATGAGGACTCAGGCGCCAGTCGTACCCGTAGTCATGAACACGAAGACGTCCACTCCGACCAGCCTCTGAATTCCGAAGCTTCTTGTGTAGTCGGCGACTGACATCTACTGGACCAACGTGTTGTAACATGCCGTCCGGGATAATAGACTCCTCCATGCGTAATTCATCTTCCGGTTCAAGTCCGACAAACAAATCAGGTGTGCGCATGTTAAGACCAAGTTTTACTGGGGCCCATACTTGCTGTCTAGTGTCTGCTGAACGAAGGATACTACCACGGTATCCTCCGAGAATAACCACATCTCCTTCCAATTGCTCTAATACCTTATCTAAAGCGTTTTCTGGAAAAACAGCATTGAAAGAAATGTTTGATGCTGGTGATAATGGAAGCCAAGTACTTGTAGTCGGTGATTCAAGGTTACCACCCGATTCAAGTGGACTTCTGACCACAGACAGCTTCGGCACCTTGATGTCTGGTAGTGATTCTCGAAAAGCTTTCCCGCGTATATTGACTTGTTCCTTGATATCTGTCCACCGTGAATCATCGCCTAACGAAGACATTCTTTCCAACGGAATAAACACACTGTCCTGGGTCTTGACACGCTGTGGGGGGTCTGGCCTCTGACTTGGACCTGGCTCGCTAATCTGACTTGACCGCAAGTCATCTGAAGAAGTTTCTGCTGAAGACTGTCCAGGACTTGTAGGTGCCGACCCGCCTAAAATCTTTTTCCCCGAACCTAACGAAAACCCAAAATCAATAGGCGTTGTAAAACTAGGTAGCGTAAACGACGGCATAGACCATGACGGCAACACCTTTGTGAATCGTCGGAGACCCCCCGAGCCTCCCGTTGAGGCATGTCGACTGTGTTTGCTGCGTCGCTTGCCGGGGAATGCGGAGTATATACCGGCAGAAGCTGGTCCGTTAGAGGAATGTCTAGGCGTATGAAGTGGCGATGTAGGAACCGAAGCCGCGATTTGTATCGGTGTAGGTTTGCGAGGCGGTAGTCTAGGCGGCAGGGAAGACTCTTTCCCGGAGGGTGACGTGGGAGACAACATGAGGGTCATTTAGATGTATAGATAGATTGATGATGGTTATATAACAAGAGAAGAAGAAAATAAAATGGGCGAAGCGAGGCGAAGTCTAATGAGGGTTGTTATATCCGGAATCGATAGGGTTTTAACGAAGAAACGGAAACGTCACGAGCTACAAAATGCAGTAATATCCACCATACCAACTCCCTGCTTTAACCCGAAAAGGAAACGAGCTGCCGAACAAGCTCGCTTCCTTCCCTTTTTTTTTTCACGTCATGGTCCACCGTCCGTCTTCAGCTATGCCAGGGCTCCTTTGAAAACCCGAGCTCTAACCGGTTAATCAACACGGAACATCGTACAGATATCCGAGAGATGAAAAACGGCCAAGCCATTGGATCAAATCAGCCTAGTATACCAACTAGTAAGACCTAACGTTCAACTCCGCCGCCCCGTAAGTATCGGGAATTCCGTCTCTTTATTAGGCAGCTTCCAAAAGTAACGTTGGGATCCTGGGCACTGCTGAATATATGTGCTGATCTTCCTGATTGTTGCATACCTTTCTTCCCCTTGTCCCCTGGGCCCCTTTTACTGCGGCTCTGTCCCGGGACATATGTCAGTGACACCTTAGTGTAGGGTTCGATGTGCTTCACCGCCCTGCTTTTGTTGAGAGTGAAATCCGCTCAACCACTACTTACACCATGATAGGGATAGGGTTATATCTGTCACATGGGGGTCGGTGACATGTGAACTTCGTCATCAAGAGTGTTATGTATGTATATTGCTTAACACGCTTTCTCCTCTCCAAACAATCTCCCCGACAAGATCAAGCATCATGACGTCTATACAACCCCCAGTTCCATATTCGCCTACCGAGCTAGCGACTCTTTACCCGTCCTCACTTGCCCTCCACCAAGTACACATCTTCCTCCGCCACGGCGAGCGTACACCCGCGCGCCAACGCTTCGCTCACCTCGGGCATCCCCAATTCTGGCCATACTGCGACCACGCGCGGCAAATCCGCACTATCGTCTCCGGCCCTCCACCCCCCGGGTCTGCCGACCCCAGCGAAGTCACCTTACACTGGCGCCGACAGCTTCTCGCACTCGGGGCCGACTCTTCGATTAATAAACACGAAGCCCCGGCCGGCCACGATGCCGCATCGCTGTGTGATACCGGAGGTCTCACCAATGCCGGACGTCAGACTACACATGCCTTGGGCGTACATTTAAGGCAACTCTATGTTAACTCCCTAGGGTTTCTCCCGCCAAAGTTGTCGGACCCGTCCGTTGTCTATTTGCGCTCAACGGAATTCCCAAGGGCTCTGGAGTCACTACAACATACCTTCACGGGACTCTACCCGCCTAATAACCGCTCTTCGACTCTCCCCCCATTCACCATTCACACTGCGCCGCTCAACGATGAAACACTCTTCCCCAACAGTTACCGGTGCCGCCGCCTCGACCAAATAACCAAAGAATTCTCCAAAGTCTCTGGCGCCCGATGGGATAACTCCCAGGAGCTGGCCCAAGTAAACATGTTACTAGGCCCATACCTCTCCGCAGACCGCACCAAACCCGCCGCCACATCCATCGACCCTCCAAAATCCAGCGACGTCCCCGCCATCGTTGGCATCCTCGACCACATCAACGCCTCTCGCGCCACCGGTGCCACCCAGGCCGTCCGTCTCCCTCACGAATTCTACCTCCCCTCTGTCATCAAGACGTTAGAATCCGCCGCGGTCGATGAATGGTACTCCTTCTACAACAAGTCCGACGAGGCCCGCAAGCTCGGTATGGGCCCCCTATTAAGTGGCCTTCTCACCGATTTCATCACCTCCGTCGAGTCCCCCGCCCCCGACATCCCCAAGATGAAACTCAACGGATGCCACGACACCACGATAGGATCATTTCTTGATTCAGTGGGTGCTGGAGATGGTCGTTGGCCGCCATTCACCAGCCACCTGGCCGTGGAACTCTTCAAAGACGCTGCTCACCCGGGACCATCTAAGCCAAGTGCTGGCTGGTTCGGTCTTGGTGGGTCACCAAACAAGGGCATTGGTCGCATGCCACTTAGCGAGTTGAAGGCGTCGGACGTCAAGAAGCTTGATGGATACTTTGTGCGACTGAGATACAACGACCGGGTGGTCAAAATTCCTGGTTGCGCGCTGCCGGGGAACCACCTTCCTGGAGATGACTCATTCTGTACGCTGGCCGTTTTCAAGAAGATTGTTGACAAGATGACACCGGTTGATTGGAAGACGGAGTGTAACTCTAATTTAGATAAACCAGGCGTTCCGGATAAGGCGGAACCTGGTGGTTTTTACTAACATGGACGTAATACATAAATACCAATAAGTTCTATCAAGAAAGCCATTATATTCCAAGCTAGTTACAATAAATATAAACCGTATAAAAATGAGAAAATAAAAACAAAAGCGAAGTGAAGTTGAGAAACGAATTATCCATCCTTGACTAGCCCCGATTCTTCTAGTTGTTAACCTCCTCCTCCACCCAGCCGTTCAATGATCCACCCTGGATAGCCAGCCCAAAGCCAGAGCTGGCCATACCACCGTAGCTAGCCTGGTACTGGTGACCCCGGCGCTCACCCGAACCACCCTCGGCGCCGGCACCAACCGACCCTGGGCTCGGCACACCACCCTCAAAGCCAGGGGCAAGTACCGGAAGACTGACGGCCCGGTTGTGTGATCCGCGGTTGTTAGGCGCAAGCAGACCGCCAATAGTAGTGGCGCCGCCAACCCCACTAGTCGAAGAAGCACCCGAGACAGTTCCGGCAGTGGCAGTAGTTGGCTGGCCATCAACCAGGACAATATCATTAGGAGAAGACTGGGCAGTGCCGAAAAGAGCGGCCTGCTGCGCAGCAAGAGCCTGGTGTTGCTGAACCTGTTGGGTCTGCGCCTGCTGAGACACATGCTGCAGGTACATGGCCAGAGGGTTGGCGTTCTGGGCAAAGAGAGTTGCTGTTGGCTGTGGAGAAGTAGCCTGCGAGGGCAAGTTGTTCTCCTCGGTGTCGCTGGCGGGGGCAAGACCCGGAGAAGCCAAAGCACCATCAGCGCGAGGGGAAGAGGCACCGTTGGTAAGCGAGCGCGGAGCGTTGCCGCAACGATCCTTACCAAAGTTAACCTTGAACTTCTTGTACTCCTCCTTGCTGCGGATAGCCTCAATGGCCTTGATAGCGTTGGCAATGTTGGTGAAGTTGACGAAAGCGCACGATTTCTCACGCAGCGCATTCACCAGCTCGATCTCACCAAACTCCCCAAAGTCACTGCGCAGGCGCTCCTCAGTCCAGGTTTCGTCGAGGTTACCAATGTAGACGTTACGAGAAGCACCACCCGAGACAGCCAGAGCAATGGCCGGAGGCAGAGCACCTGAGTGCTTGCCCCAGCCGATCTTGAGCCGGCGGTTGTGAATCATGAGACCCTGGAGGTTGCTAAGCGCATAGAAGGAAGCAGCAGCGGTGGGGTCAATGAAAGTGACGAAGCAGATGTGTTTGTCGGGGATGTAGCGCACATGGTGCAGCAGACCACCACGAACAACGTTGCAAATCTCCTCCAGGGTGGTTTCGGGGTGAATGTTACCAAGGTAGATGGTACGGTTTCCAAGGTTGCTAATACCACCGGCAGTGGTGGCAACAGCAGCGGCAGCCACAGATTGTTGAGCAAGAGCGTTGGAGATCATGTCCCGGTCAGCACCAGTGAGCATGTGCGCGTGGCCGGGAGCAATACCAAGGTACTGAGCGGCGTTCTGCTGTTGAGTCTTGGAAACGTAAGCGCAGCGATCCTTACCGTAGAAAACACGGCGGGGTGCTTGCCACTTGGCTTCCTGTGGCAACTGGGAGACGGCCTTGACAGCGTGGGAAATAGACAGGTAGTGAACAAAGGCAATGTTCTTTTCCTTGACATACTTGACCATGTCAATGGGACCAAACTTGGAGAGGTCCTCACGGATCTCTTCCTCGGTCACTTCCTCCGGTAGGTTACCCAGGTAGACATTGCGAGAGGCAGCAGACTGCTGCACAGCCAGGGAGACCGAAGTGGGAACGGGCGAGGGCTTTCCCCAGCCAACCTTGATATCCTGGCCTTGGATGCAAAGCTTCTTCAAGATAGCATCCGAGTGGAAGTGGGTAGCCGAACTAGGGTCGAGGAAAGAGATGAAGGCGCAGTTCTTATCGGGGAGAAGACGGACGGACTCGATCTGACCACTCCTAACGTGGTTCAGAATCTCTTCCGCAGGAGTATCAGACGGAATGTTACCGAGGTAGACGGTACGGCTGTGACCAGCGGCCGAGGTGGCGGAAATAGAGACAGGCGACGTGGGCTGAGCCGACATGGGGTTGTAGGACCCGGTGGGGGACTGGGCGTTGAAAAAAGCCGGGGCGCCGTAGCTTGAGGGAGAAACGAGCGTCTGGAAAGCCTGGGGGGACAGGGCCTGGGGAACAGGGCTAGTCAGGCCTTGCTGAGCGGCAGCAAGCATCTGCTGCTGAGTTGGCTGTTGACCAAAACCGGCGTTCTGGAACTGCGGGCTGCCAAAGGTAGCGGGAGTGCCAGGCTGGAAAGGGCTGCCAAGAAGAAGCTGGGAAGGAAGCAGCGGGGTGAACTGCATATCAAAAGCGCCAGGAGAAGCCATATCAGAGTTGCCGGCCATCTGCTGTTGCTGCTGCTGCTGAGACAGCTGCTGGGTGTTGATAGCGGGGACGGCACCACGGTTACGGTGGCGCTCGGTGAAGCTGTTAATGTTGGAAGTGAAGGCACCGTGGGAGAATCCCGTCTCAGAGACTGAACCCTTGGTGGTGTGGCCGAAACGGCCGGTAGTGGGCTGGCCCGACATGGCAGGAAGATATCGATATATAGAGTTTAAAGATGTAGGATATATAGAGCGAAAGAAATGTCGAGAGATAAAACGTAGAGTTGCTATTTCAACGAGGAGATAGCTAAACAGCGAGCGAGAGAAAAAAGGGAGAGAAGCAAAAAGGGTTGGAGTGAAGACAAGAACACAACAAGATGCTTAAAGTATAATTCGCGGGTATAGACCGAAGAGAAGAATATGATGCTCGTGAAGACAAGATGATGTAGATGCTGATATGCAGAAAGAGTAGACGTGTCGCTGAGTGAAAACAGGAAAATCGGGCGACGGTGGGTTGAAGACTAGTGCGTCGGGGTCAGACTGGCCCAGTACGAACAAGAGGACAGATCAGAGACGGCCGATGCGCCAAGCGGAGGCAGAAAAAAGTGGATAAAGACCAGGCCAGGAGCTCTAGACGAGCGGTGAACAAGCGGCGCGGCGTCGGGGGGAAAGTGGTTGCGTAGGAGGATGTAAAGCTGATATATATTCAAGACGACGGGATCCGGCAGCAGCAACAAGAACGATAGTTGATGACGCAAAAGGTGGGGTTTTACAAGAAGCCGAGATTGTCGGTTATTTTTTTGGTAAGTTTTTCTGCAATGGTAGGTGAATTTTCCCTTTATTTTCTCTCTTTTTTTTGGACCAACGAGCGGGTTCGAAAGTAAAGTTCGGAGAAGAAACAAGGAAAAGGAAAAAAAGACACAAGAAACGAAGAAGAAGAAGGAGAAACGAAAAGAAAAACGCCAAAGAAGAGACGGCGAAGAAGGAGAAGAGGAAGGAACAAGGCCGGACTTGGAAAGGGTTGGCGTTACAGGAAAGAAGAAGAAGAAGAAGAAGAAGAAATAGAAAAAGAGAAGGAGAAGAAAGAAGCAAAAGTAGAAAGAGAAGAAAAGAGAACGGACTCGAATTAAGAACGAGATTATCCAGGCGTCTTTGGGGAGGGAGGGGTGAGAAAGAAGTGAGGGAGGGGAAGTAAAGCAAAGAAGGGTGTAAGCAGAAAAAGAACCCAGATCAACGATCAAAAAAAGGCGGAGAAACGAGGAGATAAATTGCCAAGATAATGGTTGATATCGATTGTCTAGATATATAAGCAAAGTGTATAAACTTGACCGACAACAGTAATAACCATCCAAGAAAGACAGCGTGGAAACTACCCACCTACGTCGTTGTCGGCTACCAAACTAGTCATGAGATGGACACGGTGATGCACAGCTTGCTTGCATGGCAGTGAACAGTGGCTTTTTTTTGGCCTGTGGTAGTTGGTATGATCTTCAGTTGAAAAGACCGGCCGGGCCTGATAAAGGTCTTGTCGTTTGGAGGGGTTTGAATAGGCGTTGAGTTGGTTCTGGTTGCTATTGTTGCTGCGGAGTGGTCTAGTTTAGTTTGTTGACTTGGGACAATCTAAAACCTGCGCTAGACGCTAAATCCGTTAGCACGTTATGGAAGCTTGTTCCCTTTGACGGGGTGGCTTTTGATTCAACATTGTGCCACATACTCACATTTACTACTATTCTCGATACATTCTTCTCCCTCTGGTAATAACCTAATCCCTTTGAAGCTCCCTAAGTCCCACACACACAGATATCACCAACACTCACTCAAATTCCGCGACACAGCCTTCTTCTAAACCGTAACAGCCCGGATCATTCCACGGTCCTATCCACCTTCTTTCCATCTTTCTCTCCACATTCAAAATCCCCGTTCTCTATCTCACAATATTGTCCCTTCCCTTCCGATGCACCGTCCGTCCATCGCCATTCGTGGCCCCAATAAGGATTTCCAAGACAGGGGTAACTTCCAAATCGGGAACGCCCCTTGTCCATTGACCAAGACCATGTCTATTCGTGCATTTCTTTCGTCTTTTTTGCTGAAAGAAAGTGATTTGGATCGTATCAATCAGGCCATCCTATTCCTCCCCAAACTATCATTTACTTTTACCCGTTCCCGCTGTCTATCAAAATCCCTCTATTCATCATGTCCTGCCGGGAAAGAGCCCACGTAATCCGACCGTTAAGTCACACACCGCAACAAGTCTGCATGAAATTACACATCACACTGGCCGCCGGATACACTCCTCCAACAAAAAATCAACCCTTAAAGACTATGTACCCGCTAAAAGGCAACACAAAACCTACACTCGTCGGTTCCCTTCCCGTCCAAACTAGTCTCCATGAACACAAGACATCTCACTTACGACGAACCGCCCTATACTATACTATCCGTTCACAAGGTCCACGTCCGCCCCAATGCAACACTGCCTCAAGCACAGACAGCCATGAACCACACACAACCGCCCCTATTCGCCCATAATCCTCCCGTCCCTCCCATTCACGAGGCGGTGTACCCGTCCAATCTATCCATCCATTTGTCTAAAACACCATATGCCTCATTGACGCCTCGACAGTCAACCACATTTCCCCAAAAAACACCAAGTAAAAAAAAATCATCGCCAAATCAGGTTTTCTATACCTCAAAACCCTAGTGTCTATGTAATCCTCAGGGCGGTTGGTTTAGGGGTATAACGTTTGCTTCGCATTACTTGCGAACCTGCGAAAGGTCACGGGTTCGATTCCCGTACTGTCCATCCTTTTTGCCTCCTCATACTCCCCATCTTCATCATGACACTTCTACTTTTTTTACCATCCACGTCGTCCCGTCCCGTCTTCACCCCCAACTACCGGCCACCGTTTGCTGAACTTCTCTACAAACTTATATGTAACCCGAGTTTCGGCCTAGTCCGTTCGCCCAAAGAAACGCCATATCCCCTTGCCCTAGTCTGTGGGACAGGGTCATCGAGACAACCCGAACCACAAACTGTCCAATGTCTAGCCCTTCCAAACCAGTTGGGCTAGCCGTGTAACGACGATCTGCATTCATGTCATGCACAAGCCATCCCGTAACAACCAGGTCATCCAAAGTATATACATATGTAAGCCACGTCCAAGTATACATATTGGTTGTGAAAAGAAAATCTCCATTATTTTGTTTTTGTCTCCTTCTACAAATGTATTACGCAAAACCGGCATGTGTATCATGTAATCCTTTTCCTCCTCTCCTCTAAGGCTTGCACCGGCCCATGAATCTGGGGTACATGCACGTTGTCCGGACAGTGTGCTGGTTAGCCAACCACGCGAGGAAACGCTCAAGACCAAGTCCGTATCCACCGTGAGGCGAGGTACCGTACTTGCGCTGGTCGGTGTACCAGTAGTAGTCCTTGGCGGGAATACCCTGCTTCTCGTAAGCCTCAAGAAGCTCTTCGTAGCCCTCCATTCTCATCGATCCACCAACAATCTCACCAACACCGGGCATCAACACGTCAACAGACTCGGTTACCCGCAGGTCCTGGGGGTCCTTCTTCATGTAGAAAGCCTTAATCTCAACGGGGAAATGGGTAAGGAAGATGGGGCGGTTGATGATGTCAGTCATACGTCTCTCAGCAGCCTCGGCAATATCATCACCGAACGCGTGGGGCTTGCCCTCCTCGTTGAGAATAGGGGGGTCCTGGGCGTTGAGCCAGTCAATGGCATCAGTGTACTTCATGCGAAGGAAGGGGAAAGAGGGCTTGGTGAAGGTGGGGTTAAGCTCCTTGAGAGCAGCGGCGGCGACGGGGTCGGCAAGGACAGTGTCAATGATGCGGCTGATGATATCCTCCAAATGGTTGAGAAGGTCATCAAAGGTGATGAAGTCCAGCTCGGCCTCAACGTGAGTGTACTCACTCAGATGTCTACGAGTAAGAGACTTCTCGGCACGGAAAGACTTCTCAATGCAGTAGACGGAACCCAGCGAGGGGATGACAGTCTCAAGGTACAGCTGAGAAGACTGAGTAAGGTAGGAAGTCTCATCGTAGTAAGGAAGGGAGAAAAGAGTAGCACCACCCTCGCACTGAGTCTGAACAAGAGCAGGAGGAGAAACCTTGGTGATGTCAAGCTCACGGTAAGCCTTGGTGAAAGCCCACTCAACAGCTGAACGCAGCTTCATGATGCTAGAAGCGTTGTCGCCACGGAGGACGAGGTGGCGGTTATCCAGCATAGCAGCATCCCACTGGTTCTGGCCGGCGGTGACCTTGTTGGTGATGGCATCGTCATCCGAAGGAGAGGCACCAATAACCTCGTAGTAGTCGACGTGGAGCTCACGACCGTCGGGAGCAGTCTGACCCTCAAGAACCTTCTTGATAGTACCGTACAGAGCCAGCGAGGTACCAATGGCAAAGGTGAGAGCACCGTAGGTTTGAGTAAGAGGGCCAACGGGCAAAATGCACTGAAGGTGACCGTAACCGTCGATCAGGGTGATGAAAGTAGAAGTCTTCTGAACACGCAGACGATGAATGCGGCCGTAAACCTTAACACGGGTACCCTCAGCAACATCCTTGTTGCTAATTCTAATCCGCTCGGCCTTAGGAAGAGTAGCATCCTCAGTCAAAACAATCTTCTTAGCCGCCTCCAAGTTAGCCTCACGAGCCTTCCGGCGCTCCTCCTCCTCAGCAGCAACCTTAGCAGCACGCTGCAACTTCTTCTTGTGCTGGTCAACAGCAGTAACGGCCTTCTTGACAGCCGACTTAGCAGGGTCCTTCCAGGCCAGACGAGTAGACTCGTCGGCACCGGCCTCAACGGCACCGGTGACGGAGGCACGGATCTGGTATTTGGGGGCGGTCGCGGCGTCAATGTTCTGGATGTAGGCGAAGGCGAGGGACTTGTAGGGGGCGGCTTCGGAGCCGGCGGTGGTGGGCTCGTCGGTACCGACGTCGGTGTCGATGTAGACGATTGACTGCTTGGTGCGGTCGGCCAGGTCTTGGGCGGACATGGTGGGCGTTTGACTATGTGGGTGGGACGAGAAGATGGCGGGGTAATGGATGAAAAAGACTAGAGTCTGTAGTTGTGTAGATAGATTCTATAAAAGAATCACAAGACGTGAAATTAGTATGTATGAATGAGAATGGAAAGCAAAAGGCACCCAAATACTCAAGAAATGTTCTTTCCCTCTATATAAAGGAATCGGCGATGACGATAAGAGAACTTGATGACGGGCCGGTCAACTAGTCAAAGCCAATCAGACCCCACACTTCGATGCAGTCAATAGCACTTTGTGAGTAATTGTAGCCGTTATCAGTAAGGCATACCCACTGAAACACAGGTGGGGTCCACCTAAAACCTGGACATATACAGGGGTCTAAAGACTATTTCCAGGGCCCATTTTGTGAATAGTCCATGACTGTGGGGAAACCAATACAACTGGCGGAATTTGTATACAACAAGGCCGCCGGCGAGAGGAAATTCGCTTGAATTGGCTCGCCTTTAGTGAGTCATGTAAGCCGTTTGTAACCTTGATTTACGTGATGCTGATGTTCTTTGTTCTGTCTTGATACATACAACTCTATGAAACGCTAATCAATGATAGTGTTCCTAGATAAGAGTCATTCTAACCTATCTGGTCCAAAGACCCTAAATCTGACTCACATCCGTATAAGTGACCCTAGCAACTAACCAACTAATCAACACTTTGAGTCCTGAAAGAGAAATGCCTTGACCCTAAAACATACTAAACTGGAACATGATTGTAACGCGATATCAATTTAACGACAGTTGGATAATGACACCGAAGACTTGAAAGGGTACTTCTAAAGACTAATGCCATAGTCACTCCCTTCGTCACCATGCGTTTCATTCAAATTAAATATTCGGATAGCCGTTTGTCCATCGGTTTGTAGACGCCATGTAGGCAACAGGATCGTTGATTGTGTAACACCATATCTAAGTGCAATAGCCCCTAACCCTTCTAAACGATACGCTTTTTGACGTCTTATATGATTTTTCGGTAACCAAAAAGTTGATAGATTGTACATATGTATGTAAGATAAGGCGAACCGACTACCTGGATCTATATACAAGGCTTATCTACAGACAGCAAATGACTACAACATCAAGGTAGTATAGAACCCCTTGTTGAAACCAAATCCAAAGTACACAAGCAAGCTAGGCCTATATCAAGCACATTGGCCAAATATCCCAGGGCGCATACCCACGTCGCCATCTCATTGGACGACAAAACCAAAAACGACACTGATGACACCCCCGAATACAGAGTCAGATATGCCCGGCTCAGGCTACCATTTTAGCCCAGTGGCGTGGTGGCGTCCAGCGGGCTTTACCATGTGCCTGACTAGTGGCGACATTGGGTTAAGCGGTGGACGAGGTATTTGATTTCCAGTGACCCTCCCGTCCGGCCGAGTCTGCTCGGAGAGTATTTTGATGTTGTTTGTCGGCTAGTATTATGGGGGCTGATGGTGGATGTGTACGAGATATCCTGATAAATTGAGTCTAGCTGGAACGCGGGTTCCCGTATATAGCTCGGTGCAAGTATCCATCTTCAGCTCCATATGTCGTCAGAACCACCCAAGACTCTCAAACCCAAAGTGTTCCGTAACACAACGAAAAGCTTCTCTTCAACCCACCTTTTCCCTGGGACGAAAATACAAAAAAAGTCATCAATATACCGAACCACCTATCCCACGTGTCATAAGTCGACTGGCTCCCGGTAACACGTCGCATAACTCGTCAATCCAAACCACCCAAAAAGCCAAAATATCCTCCATCCACAAAAACGAATTCTCTCTTACACGCCTCCAGTTCCACAACCACACAAACAGAAAAAGCAAGCCAGTGACAAAAAAGGAAGTGCACAAACAGAATGGAGGTCCCTTAATCAAGGCTTCCTTCCTACAAGGCAAGGAACATTTCCTGTTTTGTAGTAATAGGAAGAAACAAGTACCCACTGTAAACAGCTACATACAACTGGGGTGTAAGAATTACTCTTTTTGGATGACGCTGGTGGCTGTTAATCGCTCGTAATTTACCCCTTCAGCTCACCAAACGCTGGTATGCATATGACAACAACCATGGCACAGATCGCCCGTCCATGATATAAAGACGGGGACATGCCCCTTTCTCTTGGGTATATTACTCACATGGCCATCGCCTTTATCCGTTGAAACCTTAAAAAGCAATACAAAGGACTCTCCATTATCATCGGTTACTTCCAAGACAAAGCCCTCGAAACTTCGGGATAGCCTAACTTCTTTGATTTTCCATCTTTCTATTATTTTCTACTTCAAGAAACTCAACCTTCTTTATACCTACCACCATGACATTTCTACCAACTCACAATGACCCAACATCGAAAATGGGCTTCCCTCCTTCTATAAAACGACGTTCTTGGACGTCTCTCGCCAAGAAACCTTTTCTACAGAAACAAACCCCCAAAAGCACCTCTCCCACACGCTATCTTCACAAACTATCTCGTCTCTTCATCCGTCTAAGTCCTTCACTAAGACACTCCCGTCACTCCTTCCCCACCATGTCATCTTCAAAGTCCACCGGAACTACCCGTTCCCAGAGTCCCTCATCAACAGTCTCAACAGCACCAACAACCTCAACTCAGCATCCCTACACATCATCTTCCCAATCCTCAATCCTATCATCACCTGAATCCCCAGCCGTGGTAACAGCTCCCAAGCCTCAGTCCATCATCGACCCCACAACCCTCCAGACGACCAGCAACCCCATTCCCGTATTCTTCTACGGTAGTCTCATGGACCCGCAAATCGCCCAGATGGCCACCCAATCCACCCACAAGCCCATTCTAAAAACAGCTTCCGTGCGAGGCTTCGTTCCAAAGATGTGGCGTGTATTCCCTAGTGCCATGCAATGCAGTGCCCCAAATGCAATTATCAATGGCCGCGTATATCTTGCCCGGACGGCCCAGGAGGTGGTTAACTTGTCTACCTATGAAGGAGACACCTATGTCCTTAGTCCATGTGTCATTGATCTTGCTGATGGAACTACACTCTTGGGGTATATCTACGTAGCTGCTGAGGGCGTCGAGTTGACTGAAGGAAGTTTCAACTTGGAAAAGTGGCAACGAGAAAGTAAGAAGGCAACAGTTGACCGCTTGGTCAATGAACTTAACTTCAAACTGCCAAACTAAGTTTCCATTTCAGCCGTTTGCCTTGTACTTTTAGCACAGTGTTATCTTTGATTCTTTTCAGTACCCAAAGTTGCCTGTTATATTCACTTGATCACCTTTCTTCACATCACAGTTTTGATCTTTTGCTGTCAAAACAATATACACGTTCTCTCAATTCTCAATACAAACCTCATATTTATACCCCACAAACATATCAAGTTCTCTTAATATCAAAATTCCCGATGTGACACAGAAATGAAGTGCCCCGCATGGTATCACAAAATAAATACAGACAATAAATCACCAAGTACATTTGACTAAAGAAAATCATTGTTGAAAAAAAGAAAATAAGGAATTGTTAAAAGCAGGGTATCGAAGCCATGGAAGTTGTCGTCGTCGTATCTACTTGTCGTCGTCATCGCAGACCGGGCTGTATTGTAAAGGGGAAAAGAGGAAGAGAGTTGGGGGAAGCAGCACAAAGCTACCAATAACGACAAATAAACAACGATGATGCAATACAAGAACAAACAGTGCAACCTTCCATGGATCATGTCAACCAGGTGCCACTTGTCATGTGGTTCAGTCAGTCTAGTCCTTGGGGTTTTTCAGAGTCTGGTTTGGGTGCTGATGGATAACCCGTTGTCAGGTAATTTTGGTACCGTGTATACATTGCGTCTGTCCACAAGCACTATAACCAATCGCTTCATTCCTTTTCGTGCAACAAACACAGCGCTTCGAGTAGCGCACAATTGCCACAACCAAGAAATACCTCCTTGCCACAAACAGACACGACGGAGGAAACGATCGGTCTCGTCCAGACAACACTTCTCTCCCACTTCCCGGAGCGCACAAAGCCAGTATCATCAGAGAAAGACGAAACTGGGAAATAGAACAGAGAGATAGAGAGAAAACGATATGAAAAAATAACAAAATAGGCACCTCAGCCAACACTTCTCTAAAGAAGCAAACCATACATCATTGTATCATCATCGTCGTCGTCATCGGCAAAAAAAAAGAGAGAGAGAGAAAAAGAAAAAGAGATCAAAGGATAAGGATGGAAAGAAGGCCCAAGAACAGCACCAGGACGACGAGAGATTCGCTAAGAAGCAAATAAAAAGCGCAAAAAAAGAGAAAAAAAGAAAGCAAGCTAGAAAACTCAAGACACAAGCAATCTGAAAAAGGGAACAGAGGGTGTGGCGATAGTTGGAAAGGGCCAAGAAAACAAAAGGGGGGAATCAGCAGTAGAGAATCTCTGTCACCCTATGGTGGCTGCGCAAGCCAAAGTGTCGGGCTGTCCTATTTGATGTCGTCACCTTTTACAGAATAGTGCACTTGTGTTGCTTCTTCTTGGGGGCCGGAGGCTCAAGTGCAGCAACAATAGCCTATGACGGGGTGGGAACACAACGTTAGCATGAACCAGTCAACAAGAACGGTAGGAGCAAAAGCGAGAGCGAGAGCTAATGACTATGTAGACACAACGTGATGTCACATGCAAATGGGCCGGCTATGAGAAAAACGACAGTTTGCCGCCATGTCTCTGGGTCCCCAACATATGTCGACCAAACGAATCAAAAGTGCAAAAGAGCCGGACAGCTTTAAAAAAAGAACTTACCTCGTCAAACACATCCTTGAGCTTGTACTGCGTCAAGGCACTGCATTCCACGTATTTAACGGCACCGAGGTCCTTGGCCATGCGCTCACCATCCTCACGCTTAACGGGCTCCATCTTCTGCTTGGCAAGCTTATCGCGAACGCTGGAGTCGGATCTCAAATCAACCTGGGTACCAACAATCAAGCACGGGACGCCGGGGCAGTGGTGGTGCACCTCGGGGAACCACTTTTCACGCACGTTTTCGAACGAGGCGGGCGAAGTGACACTGAAGCAGACGAGGAAGACATCAGTCTGGGGATACGAAAGTGGACGCAGACGATCGTAATCCTCCTGACCGGCGGTATCGAAAAGACCAAGCGTGTAGGGCTCATCACCAATCCTAGATTGTAAACATTCTCGGTTAGCTAAGAGAGTGAAAGAGAGCCCAAGAAATGTCGGGCTCAGTTGAAGGACGAAAAGACTCACATGACAGTGACGGCATAGTTGTCAAACACAGTAGGTACGTATTCAGAAGGGAACTTGTTAGTCGTGTAGCTAATCAGCAGACACGTCTTGCCGACAGCACCGTCACCGACGACGACACATCTGTACAATGGCAAAAGAAAGAGGGTCCATGGTTAGCGGAAGGTCCATTTAACAAGGAATGGATGTGGTCCAGGCTATGCGCCGGCAGGGACAATCACCGGCTGCGGTTGTCGCAGAGACCACGGCGGCTGAAGACGGCGCGACCTGACACGACAGACCGTGAACACAACAGGCGATGGACAGGCCACAGGCGACAAAGGAACCAGCTGTTCAAAGGCGAAGTCATCTCAAGAGACTAGTTGGCGGTAAAGAAGAATCACATACTTGATAGTGGCAACAACCATTTTGTGGCTTATATGTGTGTGTATGTGTATGTGGGGGGAGAGCGATCTCGGGCGTCTTTAGTATCAAGAAAGCGAGCTGACTTGATGATGCGTAGACGACAATTAATGAAGGCGATAAGATGCGATGGACTAATAGTTTTAGTCTTTTTGATGTGTGCTTCTTCTTTTTTCTCGGTGGGCGATTGAGCGGCGAGAAAATGATACCTCGTCGTCTAGCGGATAGTGTCGAGCGGGTCGTCTAGCGGACGATTGAGTGTCTTGTCGAGAAGGCGGAGCGGAACAGCGGAAATGCGATGATACCAAGAGCAAGTTCGAGACAGGAAACTACTTCACTTTGTCGACGGATAGCGGGAGGGGTCGAGAGAGGCGGGGGGAGGGGGGGTGGAGGATAAGAAAGAAAAAGGGTTCGACTTTTCGGCGCGCGGAAAGGGTTCAGTTGAGTTCGGCGGTGATGGACAAAGCGTGCCCGGTCGGTTTTGGTGGCCTTTGGTTTAAGCCTGTGATGGGATTGTCGAGCTGACACAAGGGTTAATTTGGCGGGGTGCAAGAAGGGAAGAAAACGGAAAGAGAAGAGAGAGAAAGACGAGTTGAAAAGAGGCTGGTGTGAAAAAAAAAAAAAAAGTAGAAAGAACACTACTAAGTTACAGCTTAAAAATAGTCACTTGGAACAGACGGGAGTATGTAACAGCTTCCAGAGTTTATCGAACCTCAACGTGGAACTGCAGGTACAGATAGAAAACAGAAGGGGCCCGGTAGTAGGTGGGTGGTGGTTGGCTCCAGTGCGGAAGGCGGGAGGGGGGTCAGAGGCCAGAGCTTGGGGGCTAGAGGGGGGGAACAAAGGGCGACTTAACCAAAAGAAGCAGGCGGTGAAGTTAGGGAGTTGATGTGAGGGGAGTAGTTGTTGTTGTTGTTGGATTGAAGTGTCTTTGCGAATTTGGTAGGAACCAGCCATCTAAGGGATAACAACCCCGCAAGCTCGCCATTCCAACTGTCTGCCACCGATCCATTTACACATGTACTAGCTACGCTGTCAAGCAAACGTGCGACGCTCACCTTTATGCCTTTGTTGGCATGAAAAGTATGCGAGAGTTCTTTTCTGCCAAAAACAGTAGTTTTCCTTTCCAGCCATTTCTCCTTCCGGCCACCTTCTTCTTGTCCCCATCCTATCGTCCAAGCCAGCCAAACAGGTAACTGTGTATGTAAGTGGTTGGGAAAAAAAAAGTGGCCAGGTCCAATTGTGGGAAGAAGGAAGGGAAAGTGACGGGGACGAGAGAGAGGGGAAAGAATGAGAACTAGGGTTATGCGTCGCTTTGGTGGTTTGCTGGTTTTTGCAAACGGGTGGCGGCGGTCCTTTCAGGGCTTAGCGCGGATGTTGGGGGTGTTCTCGGACTATGTGAGATGTTTATGATTGGTTGGATGACTAGGGAAGGAGAGAGACAGACAGATAGAGAAAGAGAAAGATGGAATGGGCAGGCGCGGGGGCTTGTTGGTTAGTTGTTGGATTGGATGAATAGATGTGAGGGTTAATAGAGTAAGAAACAAAAAAGAGGAACAAGGCCCATGTTGTACCCAACCACTAGCAAACCAAATGTAAGAGGCTGCAGCGTCCGTCGTTTCACCAGTATTCTGTCCGTCATGTCCATCTCTTGTATAGAATCCCACGATCCATTCCAAGAAGCATCCGAACTCCTTAAAAGAAACCACCTTTCCCTGAAAAGTTACCACCACAAGGCTGACAAGGCTGACCGAGTCCTAAGAAAGCCATCATGTCGCTAAATCGTCGTTGACGCCCATAAACACTGTTGCTTGATTGGTTAACGCTGGACTATCGGGGGCCTTGTGTGACCCGAGTGATAACAGAGTTGCAGCAGCCACGCAGAAGCCGCAGGAGCGCCACACGGGGGTAGACGGGAGGAAACGGCGCTTGTTATGTAGTGACTGAGCGGATGGACACATTCTTATATGTGTCTGTACTTGGAAAAAAGGGGAGAGTTTGTCGGGTTTTTCTTCATTCGGATGTGCAGAGAGCGGGTGACTGTAACCATGACCGGGCCCAGTATAGACGGCGCCACGAGTACATGGCACAAGTAACTTGCTAGGTGTTCAATCCCACATGCATATGAGTGCACTTGCGGAGCGAGGTGCATGTCTCTTTTGCCCGAATCCCTCATCCGTCTACGTTACAACGTAGGAAGTCATGGACATATGTAGTTGCATGTATGTATATATATATATATATATATATATA
>NETU01000545.1:161032-275171 GCA_003032515.1 Huntiella decipiens
ACCGGGATGTAGTGTCCGGGCCGTGTTCCGTCGATCACTAACAGGGCATATCCCGAGAGCCTCAAGGTCCCGGAACCAGTTCCCCGAGATCTTGGGAATATCCCAGACCGACACCTCCAAGCTTGTTTTATTCTCCTGGAAAGTTCCACGAGTTTTATATGTCACGGCGGGTCACCCGTAAGCCCGCCGGCCGAACCAAATATGGCCCAAGCACCCCACCATCCGCCGGGTTTTCACACGCACGTCCGTTGGAGTCGTAGCCATGTTAATCCACTGAAATCCTCCTCCGTCAAGACCAATGTAGGTGGGTGGAAGAGAGCGCTTGGACATTGCCTTGGACGACACGCTGTCGGTTTTGTGGTGTCATGGGGGTCTTTCTTGGTGTGGATTGGTGGGGCCTTTGATTGTGTATGGATGGATGTACAATGCATATATACTATTTGGGTGATATTTGCTGTGTCAAGTGGTTGGCTGATTTGCGAATATGGAATAACGGGCCGGAGGAGGAGGATCCCGTTCTTGATGGTTGCCAGACAATGGATTTCTAGATTCAACTTTACCATGGAAGCTGTGGGGAGACGTGGCTATCCTGGTTCAATGAAGTGTCGGACCAAAGTATTCAGCTCATCACATCACTTCACATGTGCTACTAATCAATGCCCTAAAACTAGTAGATATCTCAAGTCTTAGAGTTGTATGTATTTATATTTGTACCTTTGCTATCATCTATCACTTTCTGAGAACTCGCTTACTCCTCCGTTTCTACATACATCATCCCCTGCCGTATTCTCCGGCTGATTGACAAAAAGAATCAAATTTCTCTCCAAATACAAACACCGAGATTCCGGCAAAAAACGACCTCATTCTCGTCTACAATACAATCAATTGATCCCTGATTTATCGTCACCCCGCTGTCTCGTTCCACTATTCCGTTTATTTCCTTCTTGATACACCGTTACTACCCTTTCAAACCTCCCACATATTCTCCAGTACGGTGGTCAGATGCAGTGATTGACGCTTGACGGCCTTCATCCTCATCCTGCTCCTCCTCTTCCAGTTACCCCATCCGTCCATTGTATTCGTGCCTGACGCCCGCGGCCAGTTCATTGCGTGGTATTTGCTTGCTTCGCTCGCTACGTCTACTGATGGTCTGTTATAAAAATCCCAGAAAATTGACTCGCAAGACATGTATATAAAGGGCCCGTGAGCGAACACCGTCTCCTTCCCCCGCTGCCGGTTCTTCTTTCCTGTCTTTTGTCATTCTGGTACTTTCTGCTCTACCCTGTACCATCATCCTATTCTTAAAATCTCCATTTTTGACTGTGGTCTGGTTGTCTGTCATACCTCCTTTATTGTCGGTTCCTGCCGCTCCGTTGCACCAGTATATAGATATCCACTATTGTATTTCCCAGAATGGCTGCTCCTGACGCCACCCCCGCTGCGGCTGCTGCCGTCCCAGCCACCGAGACTCCGACTGCTCCCGCTGCGACTGCTCCTATTACCACTGAAGCTACCCCCGCTAAGACTCCTGCTACCGAGACTTCAGCTGCTCCCGCCGCCGCTGCTGCCACTACCACTGAAGCTGCCCCCGCTGAGACCGTCGCCCCCGAGCAAGGCGAAGGCGCCGGTTCTGCCGTCATCGCCGTTGATGAGGATTCTCGCCGCGCCCAGTATGACAGAGACACTCTGTACCTCGAGGAGCACATGCCTGAACGTCTTGATCTCTCTACTACCGCCTACGGTCAAGAGAACGTTAACGAGAATCACCCCTCTCTCGTCATCGATGTAAGTGATCTCGGAAACAAGGAAATCCCTCCCATATCCAGCATCCCACTAACCCTAGTCCACCTCTCCGCCATCAGGAAGTTGCCTTTACCGACCCCGAGCAGGTTGCTGCTAACTCTGTCTTTGACTCGACCTACGGATCTGACGGATCTATTAACACTGCTTCCATCTCTTCGTCCATCTTCCACTACCAATATGAGAACGGTCGTCGGTACCACGCCTTCCGTGAGGGGCAATACATGCTTCCTAACGATGATCGTGAGCAGGAGCGTTTGACCCTGCAGCACCACATTTGGCGTCTTCTTCTTCACGGACAGCTGTACATTTCGCCCATTGAGGATAGGGAAAACATGCGGATTCTCGATCTGGGCTGTGGTACTGGTATCTGGGCCATTGAGATGGCTGATGAGTTCCCCTCGGCTGAGGTGTGCGGTATTGATTTGAGTCCCATCCAGCCTGACTGGGTTCCTCCCAACTGCCGTTTCCACGTCGACGACTTTGAAGACGAGTGGACGTACCGTGAGGATGAAAAGTTTGACTACATCCACGGTCGCTCGCTTAGTGGTACTTGCGCCGATTACTCGGTGTTCTACAGCAAGATCATGAAGCACCTGAAGCCTGGCGGTTGGTGTGAGATCCAAGAGTACGATGCGTGGGTGTTTTCCGATGACGACTCGTGCGACAAGGCTCGTTGGACCATGGAGTGGGTTGAGAAGCTTGACATTGCCTCTCGCAAGTTCGGCCGGACGATGAACGTTGCCCGTTTCCACAAGCAATGGATGACCGAAGCTGGCTTTGAGGATGTCCACGAGGAGGTTGTCCGTGTAAGTTGATTTTCTATCATAAGATACTAAACTTTAAGCATAAACTAACATGTCATTTTCAGATCCCAATTGGTCCTTGGGCTAAGGACCCCCATCTGAAGGAGCTTGGTCGTTTTGAGCAGGTGCACATGCAGATGTCGGCCGAGTCGCACACTCTTGCTCTGTTCACCCGTATTTGGGGCTACACTGAGGAGCAGGCTCGTCTTTTGATTGAGGGTGTCAAGAGAGATTTCCGTAACAAGGATCTTCACTTGATTACTAGCTACCGGTTCATCCGCGGCCGTAAGCCTGAGAACGCCGTTTAAAAGGGGGGAAATATTGTTTGATAGTTTGTTTAATACGATATCTTGATGTTTGTTTGTACATACATACACTTATCTGGCTTTTCATGTTGTTATGTGGATGCATCGGGGTTTGTTAGGGTTGTTGGATATATTAGGTGAGCCTGATTGGTGTAACGGGGATCCACCATATATCAACAGCATCCCATCTTAGAGTATCAAGTGTTTCCTTTTAGATAATACACTTTGGCATCGAAATCATGTCTCCTCCAGAACCATCTTCTATTGACCTACTTCTTGTTCAGTACCTTGATGTACTGTCTACATATACCAACATACAAGAGGAAGTCAACAAGGAGTTCTCGTTGTCCTTTCAGAATATCGCCCGTGCAAACTGGGTTGCACCAAGGGGTACACGTTATGGCGAGGAATTATATGATGGACGAATGAAGGCTTCACGACAATTGAAGTGGGAAGAAAGTGAAGAAGGAACTAGGGTTAAGGTGGTGGATGTCGACCTGGCTGAAGGGGAGTTGATAGAAGTGACTGAGGAGGTGGAGTCCAAAGAGAACCCCGAGGAGAACCCCAAGGAAGATCTGACTGAAGATACTTCTGAGAATACCTCCTCAGCGGACATCTCAAATACCCCGAAAGAAGAGACAAAAGAAGACATCTCCACCTTTAAGACCCGCCAAATCGACAGTCGCAATCCTCTCCGATGGTTCGGTCTTCTCACCCCACAGCCTCTCAAAACCGCGCAATCCCACAGCACCCAGTTAATAACGGAGCTTATCCCCAGCCTAATCAACACGCGCAACCGTCTCAAAACCCTAGAAATTGAAATTGGCCGCGCCCGCAAACAAGCGGAGAAACGCCGAAAAGTAGATGAAGCGGCTGTGGCGGAGGGGTTGACACAGCTGAGTATTTAGATTGGTTACTCGCGGAGTATCTTGAGTTGGGTGCGGGCATGGTCGAGGTCGGATTGTGTGGTGGTGTCTAGAGAACTTGAGTGTTCTAGAGCAGCGCGGATGCGGGTTTCTAGGCCGCCGAGGGCATCGATTGTATGGCGGAATCGTGTCCTTTGGCCTGGTGTGGCACTTTGGATGGCTGTCACAGCTAAACGCAAGACACCCGCGAAAAGCCCCTTTTGCTCTTCTAAGATACTGTCGCCAATATCTCTGCCACTCCAAGCGGCAATTCGAGTAACGAGGTCAAGCCAGTCGTCACGGATACCCCGGTTAGGAGGGTAGTGGTTTAGGATACCGGAGAGGACTACCTCGATGAAGTTGCCACGGCGGATGATTTGCAGGTCGGTTGTATCTAGAGTGTTTAATAGATCTTTTGAGAGAATGGGCCAAGCCCCAGCTTTGATTAACGCAGTTGCCCCCTCTTCTTTTTCTACGATAGGCTGCATGACTAACAGTGCACCCTCTTTGTGATCTTCACGGCCATTGACAGTGCGGCCTTCGGCGTACAACTCAAGGAACATATCTACCAAATCAGTCGCAGCTTCAATCAGCCTTGGTACATCATCCTCAGCTAACCAAGCTGCAACAAACTTGACCGCTGCGAGAATCATAGGATCGCTGATAGCTTCGACGCTGGCAGAGTCCCAAGTTATCGTCCGATGAACGCCCTCAGAGGCTTCACTGCGGACAGATGGATCAAGACCGGGAGCACCGGTGACGACGGCATTCCATCGGTCACGGAGATACTCCAAAGTTAGAGAGAGGGTTTCGAGACAGGCGTCTCGGATCTTATAGAGAAGATCTCCTGGGAGAGGGAGAGTATCCGGGTCATGGGTCATTAGGTGGATGACATAGCACAGGGCAATGTTGTACGCAGCGGCTAAGCGGCTACTGGTGGTGGGGTAGGTGGGAGAATTAAGAGTCGTAAGAAGCGTTGGAAGAGTCGTCCGGATGTCAATTAGGATTAGTGAGATAAGAATGAAAACAGTAGGTTTCTTCTCGGAGTCCTCTGTGGTATGGGGACTGACGAAGAGGGTTTTACGGGTGGTTTCTGGGAAAAGGGTGAGAAGACGAGAGGTGGCAATGGTGAAGGAGTGCCGGGCTTCAGAGCTTTGACGCAATGTTACCAGCGTGGTTATGAAGCCAAGAATAGGAGACAACCAACGGGGGCTTTCGGGGAAGAACTAGAACATTGTTAGTGTTTGTTACAACAAAGATGACAATGCAAACTTACAGAAGGATCGACAGTCTGCAACATATCAGCAACAAACTGAATCAAAGTAACCCCATCAGTCCCCTTAAACGCCACCACAAGTCCCATCATGACACTATCAATTTGCTTCTCCAGCTTCCCGCGGACTTCCTCATTCTCAACAGCTCTAGCCATAGCTGTTCCCCACGCCATCAGTAGAACCCTGAAAGCCCGCTGACTCCTCGGCGCAATCTCTACCAAACTCCCAATATCATCCAACCCGATAAACTCCTCTGCGCCTTTCTGTGTCGAAACCATACTCGCTAGGCACTCCAACAAGACATTCACCGTGTCCTTCTCGCCTGCCTCGGTACTCTCCGGACAATACAATAAGGCGCCTACAACCCCCTTTATTCTACCCACCATCTTCTTCCGCCCTAGGACTTCCCTTGGTAGGAGCCCCGTAAAAGCAAATAACACATCCGCCGCAATACTAGCCATACTCTCCGTTTGCGCCTTCGTCAGTCCCGATGACCCTGCCGGTGCTCGAAGTAGCCGGTCAATAAATGACGATGGAATCCCCGTCCATAACGTGTTCAACGCATCGGCATCTTCACGTAGTGTAGCTGAGTTATCCAGTACCGTATGTAAAAGCGCCAGTCCGACAAACCGCGACGTGTCGGTAGATGCCGACAAATGCGAAAGAATTTGATCAACAGTAGGTGTCGACCCACTCGTCTCTTCAATAACCGATTCCGCCATTTTGATATTATCCAGTTACAAAGCCATCGTCAAAACTTACACACAACTCATCAACCGTTAAGCTCTTCCAATATCTCCAGGGTTATACTAGGGTCTCCACCAGCTGACATCAGCCGACAGGGTACGACCAGGATTAAGCTTCTTGTAATACAGCTCTCTAGACGACACTCAGCGCATTCATCACCGTCTTACAAGCCATGAATTCCCGGCAACAACTACCATCATGACGACCGCATCGGCCTCATCATCGGCCCCACCCACGCCGTCATTTCTACCACCAAAGCACCCCAGCGATGTCCTACCGACGGCTTCTGCCCCACCGGCTAACCGTGTCCCCTATGCGAATCTCTCGTCTATCGATTGGATCCACGAGACGACTAAAGAGCGCTATCGACTACGTAGTCTGCGCGCGACGAACCGCGGATTCCCGAGCCACTTGTCGCAACTTACCTCGGCGTCGCAGGTGTGGATTATCTTGATTGGTACGGGTTTAGCTGTTGGTGCACTGGCGGCTTGTATTGATGTGGCGACAGCATGGTTGGGAGATTTAAAGATTGGATATTGTTCCGGAGGCGGTATTGACGGAGGTTCAGTCTTTTTGAATCGCAACTTTTGCTGCTTAGGTTATGAGGGGGACAATGAGTCGAAATGTGCTGATTGGTCTGATTGGACGACTATTCTTCCGGGGTTTGCCGGGTGGCTTACTGGGTATACAATCTACATCATCACCTCTGTCCTCTTCGCCGGGGCTGCAGCCCTCCTCGTTCGTGAATACGCACTATTCGCAAAACACTCTGGTATCCCGGAACTAAAAAGCGTCATCAGCGGGCTCGTCATGCAGGACTTCCTCTCCGGCTGGACACTAACCGCCAAGTCTCTCGGTCTCTGCCTCTCCGTGGCCTCTGGGATGTGGCTTGGTAAGGAAGGACCACTTGTCCATGTAGCCTGCTGTGTCGCGGCGCAACTTATCCGGTTGTTCCCGGTGATTGATGCGAACGAGGCACGGAAACGGGAGGTGCTTACGGCGGCGGCGGCTGCGGGGATTTCGGTGGCTTTTGGGAGTCCCATTGGAGGAGTCCTGTTTAGTATTGAAGCCTTGTCTTATTTCCCGGATAAGACCATGTGGCATGCCTTTGTGTGTGCTATGACGGCCGCGGTGATGCTCCAGGCTTTTGACCCGTTCCGTTCGGGGAAATTGGTGCTTTATCAAAGTCAGTATACAGTTGACTGGCACGACTTTGAACTAATTCCATACATGTGTCTTGGGCTTCTCGGCGGTCTCTACGGAGGTCTTTTCGTCAGACTGAACATGTGGGTTCAACGGAAGAAAGCTGCCTTGGCAGTGCATAAGCGTCTCCCATCACCCATACAACAAGTCCTCATCATCGCCGTCATCACCGCCATTCTAAACTTTCCAAACTTTTACCTTAAAGTTCCCACATCACACCTCGTAACGTCCCTCTTTGCAGAATGCACACCACACCATCTTGACACGCTAGGTCTCTGCAAAACCGGCTCAGCATCTCTCCCCACAATCATAGTTCTTCTTACCGCCGCTGCAGTAGCCTTCTTCTTATCCGCAGCAACCTTTGGTCTCCAAATCCCCGCAGGCATCCTCCTCCCCAGCATCGCCATCGGTGCCCTTCTAGGCCGCTCCGTGGGTATCGCAATGGAGTTATACACCTCTGCCTTCCCCGGCTTTGTAGGCTTTGCCTCGTGTGCGCCCGATCTTCCCTGCGTAACACCCGGTACCTACGCCATAGTTGGCGCAGCCGCGGCATTGGCAGGTGTCACACGTACTACTGTGTCCATTGTGGTAATCATCTTTGAACTTACCGGCGCATTAACCTTTGTTCTCCCCATCATGGTTGCCGTGATGCTCGCCAAATGGACGGGCGATGCGCTTTCCCGACATAGTATCTATGACTCGTGGATCCGATGGAACGGGTACCCACTAGTCCCCTCAGAAAGTTCCATCCGTCCCGCCGACGAACCTATCGGTCGAGCAACCCAATTCATGACTCGAACCGACGACCTCATCGTCCTAGAACAACGCGGCGCCGACATCACTGCTCTCCGAGCCCTCCTTTCTCGCTCATCAGTCCGTGGGTTCCCCGTGGTACGAGACGTCCGCTCGGCCATTCTCATCGGATACATCTCGCGCGGGGAACTCCAATATGCCCTTGAACAAGCCATTTCGCCAACCAGTGCCAATGGTCTTGGTCTATCACATACTACGGAAGTTGTCTTTGTCGAGGTCACTGAACCTGGTGTACTTGACCTACGTCAGTGGATGGATGAAACACCTCTTACATTGAACAGTCGTGCTGAAATGCACCTTGTGGTTCGATACTTCCAGAAACTGGGGATTCGATATGTATTATTTGTAGATCGCGGTGCTCTGACCGGGTTGCTTACTAAGAAGGATGTTTGGTGTATCCTTGACGGTGAGATGGAAGAAAACGGCCGAGGAGAGAGATTTGGAGATGAACCTGATTTCGATGATGGAGATCATGATGGACAAGCTAGAGAAGGGTTATTGGCCGTGGAGAGTAGACATCATCGTACATATTCTATAACGTCACCAGGGGGTTTGTTGTGATTGATTTGTTTGTATATATCAATGATTATCTTGATTTTGTCTTCACTTTAACAATTTCATTCATCTCGTGTGAACATTCTTGTTGTATATATATATATGTATAAAATCCCAAAACCATATCTCATGCATCTCATAATCTAATACTCAAAGTCATCATCGACTGCTGGCCCCTTACTCTTCGCCACACTCTCTTGCTTCAAATACATCTCCGCAACCTGTCTACTATTCGTCGCCTCATCCGGTTTCTTATCATCACGAATCTTGATAAACCGGGGGAATCGCAACGAAATACCCTTCTCGCCGGCAGGATCCACGCCCTCACCAACACCTGCCTTGTATCTTGGAGATAACGTTAAATCAGCCGTCTTAACCTCCCACACAAACCGCGGCTCAAACCACACATCAGGCTGGTGTTGTCCACCAGACGAGTGCGAGTAGAATGGTTTAGGTCTGTCAATTACAATCTGAGAAAGAGAAGTGTGGAGTTCCTCGAGGACTTGTTCGGAGAATCCAGTACCAATGTTGCAGATTGTTTCATAACTGTCACTGCGCGGGTTATAACAAGCCAAGAGGAAAGCACCGTAGACAGCCGTTCTCTTTCCCTTTCCGTGGTATGCACCAAGGACAACTAAGTCCAGAGAATCACCGATACCGGAAAGATAATCCTTCTTGATCTTCAACCAGTTACGAGACCGTTGACTTGGCTCGTATCCCGACTCTGCGCCGTCCAACATCTTGACCATGAGACCCTCGCAAGACGCCTTCATAGATGCGTCAAGGAAGGTCTGGATGTCTTCAAGTTCTTGACTGTCCATTGAAGTGGCGTAGGCAAATTCACCCTCGATAGGCTCAAAGGCGTTGAACATGAGAGTGCGACGTTCCCGTAATGACTTCTCAACGACAGCCTCCCCGTTCAGAAACAAAAGGTCAAAAGCGAACACGCAAACCCGAATCTTAACATCCTCAATCTTGACATCTTTCTTCTTCCGCGTCATAAGAGTCTGGAAAGGCAACACCTTCTTCTCCTCAACATCCCAACCGACCGTCTCACAATCCAGTACAAAAGACTTGGTATCAGGCTTAATCCACGCACCCAGTCGTGACAGAATATCAGGGTACTTCTTACTGAGATCCTCAGAGTTGCGCGAGAAAATAGCCGTGACCCCCTTGGGGTTATCCTCTGAAGGCGCCACATAATGAATCTGAGCACGCTCACCATCATACTTGTACTCGCACGTAAAAGTCTGATCTGTGAACCGATCAAGAACCTCAGTGATGGCCTTAGTCGGCTTAGCCAACATGGGCTTCAAAGGTACACCCGGCTGCAACTTGCAATGTTCGCGCAGGTTCATAATGCCATGTTCCAACATCGCCGGGATGATAACATTGTAACTAGGCAACTCACTGTATACCGTTTTCAACAACGCCTCGGCTTTTTCAAGATCTGCACTGGTAGGGGCCTTCTTTCCTTCCTTTTCAGCTTCATGCGCAAGAACTGCCTGAGCTAGCGATACAATAACAGTCCGCTCCGCCAGTCCCAGTCGCAATTTACCCTCCAGGAAGCGCACAATGAACTTGGCCTCAGAAGGGCCGCCCTTGTCCTTGGTGATATCGACCTTTCCGGCGTTATTCGCATCAGCAGCCGCAAGCAACTTCTTGATACCATCCACCTTGCGCCCTTGGGCACCGTTACCAGATAATGTCGCAATAGTCATAAGACCACTATGAACACCACGGACAGTCAATGGCTTAGGCTTAAACATGGTGCGCTGGGTAGAACGACTCTTGACAGCTACCAGACCAAGGTCACCAGTTTCCTTCTGGTCGGCCTTGATAACTTGCAACGACCGACCCGTCGTCTCACCAATGGCCTTCATAATAAGTGACTCGCCAATACCCAATTCAACGCCAGCATAGTCAGGTGCCAACTTGTTGATCATCAACAGAACTGTGACGAGCAAATCATCCGGGCTGAGCCGGAGAACCTGGCGCAAGAAAAGCGCACAGTATTCCATAATGATAAGACGCTTGGTGGTCATTTCAACCAATGAAAATGTCGTGCAAAGCGCCGCATATGGAACCGGATCGCCGGCTTTCCAATCAGGATACGCGCATTTAACCGGTTGTAAAAGTTTTGCTTGTACCTTCTTCAGTGTTGACTTCTTAACCTCTACGTCACTCTCTGCTGAACTCTCAACCTCAGAGACCTCCTCTTCTTCTTCTTCCTTCTTGACAACAGGGGCCTTTTCGGCCTTGGTGTTCTCCTTCTTCTTGAAGAAATCGGATGGGGGAGCGTTTTCTTTCTTCACGGCCACTGGTTCTTCGGTCTTCTTGCTAGAGTCGGATACAGAGGGTTCGGTTTCTGCCGCTTTCCTCTTTTTCTTGGGGCTTTCCTCTGCTTTCACAGCAGTGTCAGGCTCGGAGACGGTCGATTGGCGTGGTCTGCCCTTCTTCTTCGGTGCCTCATCTGTCTTAACAACAGTCTCGACCTCGGTTTTGATCTCAGGCTCGGGGGTAGTGGACTTGCGCGCTCTACCCCGTTTCTTAGGGCTAGTCTGTATCTCACCTGCGCTCTCATCACTCTCCTCCACCCGTGGACGCGTTCTCTTCGGCCTCTTCACAGCCGGCCCATCATCCAGATCGATATCCCCATCGTCCTCCTCCTTGCGCTTCTTTGCACCATCTGTGTCCTCAGTTGCGGTATCCTCTTCCGTTTTTTTCGCTTTTGTCGAGAAAGAAAGGGTTGTTTGTTGAGGTACTCTCGACCCAGAACCCCCAAAGAACTTCCTAGAATATCCAATCATGTTAGTAAATAATCATTACCACCTGCAAGCGCACAACAGCACACACCCAAGTGTCGTCTGAGAGGACTTAACATACCCCAAAGTCGCCTGTTTCGGAGCCATGACAACCAATCGATTCAAGCCGATACAAGCGTCCCGCCCAAACGATATATCAACGCCACAAGTATTCGTAAAGCCCCGCCTCACAGGTCTCCTAATTCTTTGACTAAAAGTTCCAAATCTCGATGGAGTCGCGTTGGTTGGCTGCAGTAACAAATGCAATCTAAAATAAGCCAAATTGGTAGTCTTCGTCCACTGCATGGATCGAGCCGCGTTCGTGGGGTAAATCTGTCTTTTGGAGAGATATCCGGCAAATAAATAGCCGTGGATTTCCTAGTACAACTGGAAATAAAAGTCCTGCTGCTGCCTGTCTGCCTATCAAGTCGTGCTGCACGTCAACCAAATGTAGCAATTAGTCGCGAATTTGGTTTAAAGGTTGTTGTTTCTTTGGCTAATTCGGTAGAGTCGTTGCTAGGGAGAACTTAACAGTAATAGGCGAGGGAAAGGGTTTCACTGAAAAACAAAAGAGAAAGTCTAAATTCCTAAATATATGAGTATAAGTTTGTCTACAATGATCGAACTCAAAATTCTATATCTACTTGTCCCAATTTTTTTCACTGCAATTACTTAATTCCGTTATACCTCTTCCACTTATGTCCATATTCTTGATCCTTTTTTTTCCATCTCTCCATATTATCCCAAAGTAGAAAGAGCCTCTTCCATTCGCTTATCGATAACAGTTCATCAGTAACCATGATAACCCGATATTCTAGGGTTCTAATCATCCATATATTCACGTGATCAGTGCTACCACTTGCCTAAATGATCAAAAAAATGCTTATTGTACAATGCCAAAATTACAACCGTGAAAATTTCAAAGTATATAACACAAAGAGACTCCGAAAATTACAGATACGCGCTACACCCACTATTTAGTAGTGGAAGTCCTCCTCGGGGACACGACCGCGGACGAACTTGGGCTCGGAACCCTTGACGTAGATGTCCTTGAACAGGTTCTCGGCGGTAGCCTCGGGGACGGCCATGGCCTCGGCAATAGCGACCTCGCTGGCGACGAAAGCACGGGTCTCCTTGTCCATCTTCTTGAGCTCCTCCTCGGTGCAGATCTCCCAGTCAATGAGCTGCTGCTTAAGACCGGAGATGGGGTCCTGGGTGGAGCGCATACGCTGGATCTCCTCACGGGTACGGTAGGTGGTACCGGGGTCGGACATGGAGTGACCACCGTAGCGGTAGGTGACGTACTCCATGACAAGAGGACCGTTGCCGGTGGTGGTGTACTTCTTACCGTGGGCGACAGCGGCGCGGACGGAAAGGGCGTCCATGCCGTTGACCTTCAGACCAGGGATGTACTGACCGCGCTTGTAGTACTCGGTGGTGGCCGAGGAGCGGGCAGCGGAGGTACCCATACCGTACTTGTTGTCTGTACAGTTTTAGTCAATACTGTGATTATTTGTAATCATATATCGGGTGAAAACTTACTCTCGCAACCGAACATGACGGGGAGGTTCCAGAGCTTAGCCATGTTGTAGGCCTCGAAGACCTGACCCTGGTTGGAGGCACCGTCACCGTACAGGACGATGGAGGTGTTGGGGCGGTTGTTGTACTTGTGGGCGAAACCGAGACCAGCACCGACGGGGACCTGGGCACCAACGATACCGTTGCCACCGTAGAACCCCTTGGTGAACATGTGCATGGAACCACCCTTGCCGTAGACGATACCGCCCTCACGGCCGAGAAGCTCACCAATGATGGAGCGGATAGTGGCACCACGCATCAGAGCGTAACCGTGGCAGCGGTAAGCAGTGATGATGTCATCCTGGGGGGTGATGGCAGACTCGATACCAACAACGACGGCCTCCTGACCGGTGACCAAGTGGCAGAAACCACGGATGGCCTTCTCCTTGTACAGACGGTCAGCAGCCATCTCCATCTGGCTGCATGGTTTCAAGACATCCTGGTTAGTTGAAACGAAAGAGACGAGCTATGCAAATGTGTTGCAAAGACATACCGGATGGTCACCATGTTGGTGTACATCTTCTTCAGCTCAGCCTTGGTGACATCGAGAGTGTAGGCGGGGGGGTCAAGCTCGTAGGTCTCGAAAGCCTCATCGGAAAGAGTGACGGTGAAAGGCTGGTCATCGGCCTATGAACGGGAAGAAGAAATATGGTTAGGATATGAAAGAGATAGGTCATAATGACAACGATTAAGACGACGATGAAGACAACGACAAGACATATCTCCGACTCGAGGGTAGACGACAATAAACCTCAATCTTGTTTGTGAAAATCGACCAAACCCAAGTCCTCAAACTATCTTCACCACCAACAGATTCAGGCCAAATTGCCCTAGATAACGTCCGAGGGTCTTGGCTTCTTTTACAAGGCCAACAAGTCCTCAACAATAGTAATCCTCCGCAGAGTAGATCTTATTCGATAGTCGATAATGTCTTGTTCGGTCGGAAATCAATCATGTCGTGTCGTCCCAATGTGCCACCGGGGGGCTCCGTACCTTGGGAATGCTGCTCTTGTCGACCGAGTTACCAGCGGCGCTTGTGGTTACCGAACGCGAGGACAGGACGGCAGAGGGCACGCGAACGCTGGGAACGCGGGGAACAGCGCGGGAGAGTCTGAAAGCTCTGGAGAACATGTTGGATGATATATGGAATTAAAACAAAACAAATCCAAAAAAGAGAGGGAAAAAAAAGAGGAACAAAAACTATCGCAGAAGGTTAATGTTCGTTGGTGCCGGCACGGACGGGATGGGGAAGCGAAGGGAAGGAGGGGGGCGATTTTTTTACTGTGGGAAGGGGGAAAAAACCAGAAGAAAAATGGCCCTTCGATAAGCCAAAGCAACTGATGAGTTGCAGGGAATAGCAGGCCAATACACTGGAGCTCCGGGAATTCCCAATGCTGAGAAAGGTAACAACGCAGCCTTCTAGCGGTGGGACCTTTTCCTTTGGAAGCCACCGTTGGGATCCCAGTTCGGGGTGGGCGGCGCCAATGGGTAGCAGATTGGGACTGTTGGCCCAAAGAGGAATGAACACCTGAATTCTACAAGGCACCAATACCTGAGGCTTCTACTTTTCTACCGTTGCTATGAGTTATATACGGGAGTTTGGCGTGGTTGCGCAGGATGCTTCTTTCAATTTTGACCTGATGCGCAAGGTGGTGTTGTCGACGCTAGAGGCTGCCAATTTTGGTTCGAAATCGAGGAGGTTCCTCTGGCGCTTCTATACCTGTTCTTTGAGAATTCGGATCGTGATATATCTACGGTCACGTGAAATGAGCCCCACATGCGGTGTTTCTAGACCGCCGTATATACAAGTTTCTTGATGTGTTTTTCTAGTAAAGTTAACAAAAGATACTATACATGCTTTATAATGAACATATTGTCTTTATATTAATATAACTTCCTCATGTTTCCAATAACAAAAAGACAGACTACAGTAAAAAGAAATTGAAATCTACCATACCAACATCACGATTCTTCATGGTCCAATCGTGTGAAACCGGAACCGCCTGGTAAAAAATGAGTGACTGTGATTAGTGGCCTTGGACGGCTACGATTGCTTGTTTGGCCATTCAAAGGTAAAATCAGCCGCACCAAAGTGGGGCCGCCAAGCTAAAAAAAGGTCATAGCCTTTATCAATACCCTAATAACCCTTTGTATGTGCAGGCGTAAAGGCTTATCTGATGCAATTTTTGCTCCACGAAACAGGATAAGATATAGGTGTACGACAAAATCAAGTCAATGGCAGTTACATTGTCATTAGGTTTGATTCAAGTCAATCACAAACTTCCAAGTTCTGAAAGACTTCAATTTTGAACCAGAGAACACATCAAACATTCAATACCTCGAAGTACACAGGGTTAGATCCAGGTTGTCCTGATAACCCTAACAAACAACAATGGCTATACAGTCTTTTTTAGTTATCATCAATAACATCAAATGGCCTAATAGTCTAGTTGGTTAGGACGTCGGATTCTGATTCCGTAAACCCAGGTTCGAATCCTGGTTAGGCCTGTTCATTCCTTTTTGTGACCGTCATTTGTTTTTTGTCCTGTTCATCAAAGTTTGTTATCAATAGCCGCGCGATGATCGAGCGCTCAAACTCAATGACAAAAATAGATACATGGCAGAAGCCGCAGTGAAGCAGTTGCGTTTCACATGAGCCCACCCTGTCAGTGAACGACGCAACTTATAATGGTCATAACTATCCCTTGAGATATTGATCAACAATCTTGATTTAGTTTTGGACAGAGACAAAAATGCTGTTGTGAACCATCGATAAGCCAAGAGCACAAGGGAGGCAAACTTGCGATTTGAATCTCGGAATGACAACAGATGTAGCTTACAAGGAGGATGGACTTATATGTATGTATGTATGTATATAGACATAATCCATACATAGTAAAAGGGAAAGACTAAAAGGGATTTCGTTCTTATGATTCTCCAAAGTCATGCCTACAGAAACTAATGAGGGGTTTGTTGTTGCGGTTCAGCTCGCACAAAGATGTAAATATGTACATACACCGGACAAACAGACATTGTTGAGAAACCCGGAAGAGAGGAAGGGACAACACACTCTGGGTCAATTCTGCTGGTAGGTATGTATGTACTACATAGAACCAAGGCCTATAACAAAGTTGACCCAAATAGGGCTTTCTAGACCTGTTTTGGTTGATACACAGACTGTGAAGGTGTGACCTGGCACATTGCCAAGCGGCGTGGTGTACCGTGATACACATATTACATTCAATGCGTGGTGCAGTTCCATTTCACTACGAGCCAGTGGACGGCCGATAGAGTTGGGGGTTTCTAGGAACCGGATTTATGAGTAGTGGTGCAAGCCTTTGAGAGGGCTCGTTCACTTGATACATGCCATTCATTCGTCGACTGACGGGTGGAAGAGCGGGGTACTTTACTTCCTTGATACGGGGCGGCACAAAGAAGGGTTCGGGGATGGTGTCACTTGCTTTATTTGGCTTCAACAATCATGATGGCGCAGCCAGACCAAGTTGGGGTTTACAGATGATTAGATAACCGGCCGTGAAGCTGGTAGCCGCTTACAAAGTGTGGGGAGACAATCATGTTTGCTCTTCGGACAATGGTGGAAGTTCGGCAACAACATGCACATTCATCATTCCCCACGTTGGGCTGTGGTGGTCGACATGAATATTTGTGGATTATAATGACAGGCGTTTGCGGTAAATTCAATCCCTTGAGGATATCGCCATGGCCAGGTCTCGGTGGGGAATTTGATGCGGTCATGGTGCATTCAATGGGTATAAATGAGTGGTCCCTTAAACAGTCAGATTGTTGGGCACAGATGACGGGAATCCCCCTGGGTAGTGGATGAAACCCACTTTACAGGCTTCAAGCTCTCTCGCTCGGCACAAAGCCCAGCTCCCGGCAACAGGGGCCGCAACAGAACATGTGCGACAGAACAAAGTGCAACACGAACGAGTAGGTCCTTTCATATATATCCCACAATACCCGGACTCTACAATCACATAAACATTGGCAATTATTACACAACGAACAAGCAGATTATCCCGCCCGTTGTTTGTCATTCGTTTAGACGGATGCAACCAATGGTGGTAATTATTAGGTTCTAGTAGTCGTTCATTGTTTGACTTTTAGTGCGCCGCCATCCCGCATGGTCAGCGCCGCATGAGCCTGATGTTCTGGGCGTGACGCTGATGGATCCTTGATGTTAGCCGGATCTACCACTTACTGCTTCATCTTTTCTCATGCATAAAGAGGAAGCGGCACATCAGATATTTGGCATCTATATCTGTGTATTCACATAGTGAACTCGGCGACGAGGCGGGGCTCGGCTTATGGCTTCCATCCGTTGATTTTCCATGGCTCGTTTCAAATAATAGAGAGTCCAGCAAGAGCCATGACATAGAACCTGATAGACAAAGGCCTGTAACTTCGCTGACTAATTCTGGTCGTTTGGGTGTTGGCCCATGCCAGTCACCGGCCAATGATTCGCGATTTTCGAGGCCCTTTATTCACGAGTTCTCGTCCCTTTCATTCACGTCATCCCTATGATCACAGCATAGAGATGCAAGAAGCAAAGAATAGCAATCATCTAAGAAAAGATAAAGATGTAATACATAACCGAAGTGGGAATATTTGTTAATGACAGCCAGAAGATCGATCCATGTCTGTCTACCTTCGCGCTCACCGACTTGGTGTTCCTCGTAGACTAGTTACAGGCCGTTTTAGTGGATTGACATAGGGTTAAACGCCTGTATTTGTGTTTCTGAGACCTAGCTGATTCTAAAACTTGCCCCCTTCTGCCCGGACCAGGCCACTGATGAGAGTACAGTTTTGGGGGGTTAATCTCATCCCTAAGCTCATTGTGGGTGCTGGGTAAGCAGCTAATGGGCCCTGCGTTGGATCCATTTATTGCGCTTGGCCGCTGCTCCTGCGTGAACCTGGATTCCCGTTCTCCCACCCACCCGTCTTATTTATTGTCGTCATCCATTTGCCGTCCTTTTTGCCTGAAGCTGGATGCGACTGACGTGAAGCGAAATCTCCATACTCTTCATTATCAGCCCAACTACCACACTTACAACATTTTCCGCCTTAATATTACCGACTCTTATTTTCAGCGATTGACTCGCCTGTTGTGCATTACCTGCGACCTATTAGCGCTTTTCCGGTCATTCAACTTGGGTTATTCTCCAGTATCCGTCTAAAAGTTCGACTCCACGATACCTGACTTGTTGTCGACCGACTATCTCCAAGTCGCATCTGTATACTGCGCGCATTAACGCTGTCTTTGAGCCCGACTCTTAATCCCAACTTGTCGTCGATCGACTCGTTTGCTGGTACGCGCCACGAGAATATCGACACAGCGACCGAATTTGGCGTGGTACCCGAAATACCCCCATCAACATCTCCGTACAATCAACCCCGCACAATGTCAAACTCACAGAATGAAGAAAGAGGCGATTTAGCCGACCTCGCCGATTCAACACCACTGCCACCCATTAGCATTGCAGGTCGTCGCAACTACGTCGATTTCGTCAACAACCCAGTTTCCGAATCCGCCGACGGCCACCCACAGGCCTCTAGACCTGGAAATCTCTCCGTCCTAAACTACCCTAACAAACAACACCACGCCCATCTATATGGGCCACCGACGCCCAACCTCACTGCCAAGTCGACTGTTGGCTTTGAACACTCTCTCAGATTCGACCCACATCAATGTGGTCCCCAGGCTGCTACTAACTCTCCGCCACCACCCCCCACGCCAGCCGCGTCTCCGGGCCCCAATGGTTCACGGGCATGGGGCACTGAATCAGAGCAGACGGAGATTCTCATGCAGCAAATGACACAACATTTCCAGGCCAGCTCAAATCGGGTTCGCATGTCTATGCTGGCGAGATTACTAGGAAGCTGTAATAGCCAACAACTTAGCTTTGTGTATCAGTTTGTGACACCACTTTTGAAGAAGGATCCATTTACCAGTCTTCCTAATGAACTGTGCCTCCGAGTATGTATCCTTCCAGAGTTGTTCCCTATTCGAAGCACTGTAAATTCTAACCTCATTTGTATCGCATAGATTTTGTCTTTCATTGATGACCCAACAACATTAGCTCGCGCTGCGCAAGTTTCCCGCAGATGGCGCGATCTCCTCGGTGATGATATGACATGGAAGAATCTTTGCTTCAAGCACGAATATGACCGTCAACTACCCGTCGTTGTGAATGGGGTCGAAACAACACCAGAACCCGTTGCTATCGCTACTCCGAGTCTTCCGGAATACCAAATTTCACGGCGAAAGAAGCCCCGCTCCTATAGATCCCATTTCAAACAGCGCTTCCTCGTAGATTCTGCTTGGAAACATAGAAACAACCCTACGGCGAAGTACATTACTGAAGAGGGGGGTGTCGTCACTAGCTTGCACCTTACCGACAAGTACATTATCATGGCTTTGGATAACACTCGTATTCACGTATTTGACACCAATGGCGAGCAACAGAAGACGCTCAGCGGCCATATGGGGGGCGTTTGGGCCATGGTTCCGTGGGGAGATCTGCTTGTCAGCGGTGGATGTGACAGAGACATTCGAGTCTGGAACATGGCTACTGGGTAAGTTGTCTATTTTAACCCAAGTTTAACTCTTGATAGCTAACATACATGTAGAACGAGTGTTCACAGAATGAGCGGACACACTAGCACCGTTCGCTGTTTGAAAATGTCAGATGACCACACTGCGATTTCGGGATCTCGTGATTCTTTCTTGCGCGTATGGGATATCGTCACTGGAACATGCGTTAAAGTACTTGCCGGTCATCAGGCAAGCGTGAGATGTCTTGACATCCATGGTGATATTGTTGTCTCGGGAAGCTACGACACAACTGGCCGTGTCTGGAGTATTTCTGAAGGACGTTGTTTGACCACGCTTCAGGGCCACTTTAGCCAGATTTACGCCATTGCGTATGATGGGACTCGAGTAGTGACTGGTAGTCTGGATACGAATGTCCGAATTTGGAACCCAGAGACTGCCGAGTGTCTAGCGGTTCTCCAGGGTCACACATCCCTTGTCGGCCAAATCCAGATGCGTGGAAACACCCTAGTAACAGGAGGTAGTGACGGTTCAGTTCGGGTATGGTCACTGGAAACAATGACTCCCATTCATCGACTGGCAGCACATGACAACAGTGTCACCAGTTTGCAGTTCGACGATACGCGGGTTGTCAGTGGTGGTAGTGATGGCCGCGTCAAGATTTGGGATCTCAAGACGGGAAACTTGGTACGCGAACTCATGTCGCAATGCGAGGCCGTGTGGCGTGTGGCATTCCAAAGCGAGAAGTGTGTAGCGTTGGCTCTGCGTTCTAACCGCACAGTGATGGAAGTTTGGGACTTTGCAGCGCCAGACGAGGATGCAGTCATGGAGCAGGATGTGATGAGACGGCCATCGATGTTGATGACAGGCGGAGACAGCGGAGACAGCCAGGACTTCCGAGTACGTCCAATGAGTGCAATGCCATATCAAGATAGCTTTGCACCACACATTGCTGGCCAGATGTTGGTGGAGACAACGGCGTCGGCAGAAGATGTTGTTATGGATGATATGCCTCAGACTGCCCCAGCACATAGTCTTTCGTTTTTCGACAATCCAGAGATGTGATGGGGGATAGAAGGAGGAAACGGGGCCAATAGCATTAACGCAGGTTTACAGTGCCCGTGTTACTTTTTATCATTTTGAGTGTTTGTCTGTTCTGAGCTTGATATTTTAATAATCAAAGTTGCACATTTGCTTTTAGTGATTATACGTTTGGAGATTTCTGCTTATATAAGTCGTGACATTGGGCAATGCTAAGGCGTTTTAGATGATGAAGGTGTTTGTCGGTATTGTTGCCTGGGGCGAAGTAGTAGTAGTGAACTCATTGATTGGAGCCATTGCCTGTTTAAAGAATAGGATAGCAATTAATTCTATTTGCCTGAAGTGTATGTTTTATGGTAGCCGGGCCATTTTAAAAGCTGGGTTGGATGTCAAAGACCTGCCACAAAGCTGACAGCTCTCGGTCCAGATTTCCCTGAAAGTTTACATGTGTGTATGTACACACATATGTATGTAGTTGAAGATAGTTACAGAGTTCACTAGCCGGTATCTTTAACTCAGCAGCTCATGCACATGTTGGTTCTGATTTCGATTCCCACATGGTTCTGACTCGAAGGTCTCAATGTCATCTTTGTTGTGTTAATCAACGTCATCAAGGACAGCCCAATCGATAATGTATATAATCCCCACTATGACGATAGTATTCCACATACGACCATAGCCTGCGGAAAATACGGGGTCCCGTCTGCTCCCCCATAGTCAAGCCACAGAGCGCTGGATTAGTAGTACGGTGGGTGACCACGTGCGAATACCCGGTGTCGTATGTATTTTTTTTGGCATCTCGATACTTGTGGCTCACCGTTATGGAGGCTGCTACGGCTTCGGGCTATCACATACGACCATAGCTTGTAGAGAACACGGGGCCCCGTCTGCTCCCCCATAGTCAAGCTACAAAGCGCTGGATTAGTACTACGGTGGGTGACCACGTGGGAATACCCGGTGTTGTATGTTATCTTTTTGCTTTTTGGGTTTGGTGGGTGTTGGTGAGTATCGATCTGTTCGAGGTGATGTTCTGTCAACTTATAGTCAGTCGGGAACCCTAGCATTGTATTCTAAAGGGTTAACTTGTAAACCACACCCCCACCGTTTCGTTGTCATGCATCTTGAAGCAAACATGGCAGTTCGTCTTCGGCTTTAAGACGGTTTAAAGACGGGTCAGTAGACGTCGAATTCCGCGATCTCCAATGCCGGTCACATTCAAGACATTTGGACATGTGTATTGGGTCCCACGGATGATCCCTCCGTGTCATGGAACTCGGCACTTAAACAAGGGATTTCTGCACTGATAGGTGGGATACAAGCAATTGGGTCGGGTGGACCGGGCCCAAGGGTCCGCGGATGAAGTTTGGTTGTTTGCGGAGGGAATGAGGCTTGTGGGGTGATGTTCTTGACGCCTTGTGGTGGGTGTATGTATGTACATTTGTAGAATGTTTGTGGGGGAGACGGGTTAGCCTGTTGGAGTGAGACGTTGCGATGCCTGCTTTGGGACACATGTGTCGTGATATAATGGATTTTGTACCGATTCTTGGCGAGAACGGGAGGTCCAGGCGTAGGAGATTTGGGTCGGGGTTACATTCCTGGACGAAAGTTGGGGGATAGTAAGGAATCTGAGGATGCGGGTAGCTTAGGTAAAGAAAATTGTTGGACGACGAATAGGAAGCATATTGCGAATGGTCACATATGTTCATATGTATTTACATATGTACATATCTATGTCTGGTGGAGAGACCCGCTTTCAACAGTCACGGGTTTTCTGGATAACGGAACATACGCCGGATGAGGAAGGCGACAACCCGGAACCGAAAAAACAAGAAACTTCTAAACAGGTTTTTCAGAGGCGGTGTGGCTTGTCATTTGGGTGGTTGTCATATGCAGTACTAGGACCTTGATTTCGTGAAGTGGGACAGGATATACCGGCGTTTACATGTTTTTTTCTTTTATATAGGTGTATTCTCCTTATATTGCCGGTCGCTAACAGTAATATGTAACAATTGGGCTTGTCAGATTCTCCACAATGGTGGCGGAAGCGGATAAGGGCGGACTTTGAACTTAATTCCGAAAGCGGCTAATGCACCTGTCAACTAGCCGCTCAAAATATGCGGTGAAGATTAGAAATGGTGTCTGGCGGTATTACTTGTTGTGGAAATTTGGCAATGAAGAGGAAGGGAGCAACGTCAGCAATATATGGAGACCAAACGCAGGAGGTGTATGCGTAGGTGGGTGCATATGTCGGTAGAGGTTAGGATATGGATTTGAAATATACATGTGTGTATATGTAAGGACATACGTGGGTTGGTATCTTTGAGGCGTGACGTCGGGTCAACCACGGCGGTACAAGATATCATAAACTTTGCAGTGAACCATTCTGCCTGTCTTTTATCCGCAAATCCAACAGTCTAGAGCGGGCCTCAAATACGAAACTGACTATGGACATTACAAAGCATACCCCATGTATGCAGACCCCTTCATCACTTCATGGTCACATTAACCAAAGTATATCTATCTGCATGTACATATCAATGAATCTACAGATAAGCCTGTCCGTGACAAGCAAAACATCCAGAAAGAAACAAAGCCGGTAACAAACGGCACCAACCGCCCCCTCCAACAAAGGTCTAATGAGCGGAACAAATACCGTCCGTGTCGGTTAAAGGGCGTGACTTTTCCAGAAAGGCGCTTTACTAGAGCCGGGGCTTCCATGGGCTAGGCTAGTGGGATTCTAGCTTCTGGTCTTTGCGTTTTTTTGTCTCTTTTGCCTCTCGTATAGTATACTACCGACTAGCTTTGCCGGTGGTAGTGGACGGACCAAGGATGAGGTAATGAGTGATTGAGAATGTCGACAAAGAGAAATGACTGATTATTGTACAGTGGTGAGCGCCAATCACCGGAAGAAACTCCTTCGGCTCACGAACGTATATGTGTTGTACAGTACAAATTTATGCACACACACCCCCTTATCCGCCCTCTTCAGCCGCGCCGTCATGACCCAAAAGAAGCTATGTATGGATGTGCAAGTGGACCCTGACAATCAGGATTTCCTGACGGAGAAAGTGACGCTCAGTTTCTTATAAGTTATCCAGGCCGCCCCACCCCACCGAGTCTCTTATCCAGACCATTTCTCCATTCTTGTTTCCCATTCGGCTTCGTTCTCAAAGCCAAGGAAGGACCACAAACCAGAATGAATCCGCCTACGCCCCCTCCCGATATCGAAGCACTTGATATCCCGTCTTCACATGCTTCTTCCCGTTCTTCCCTAGATACTATACCGCCTGAGAATGAAGATGTTCTTGCCCCCCTTGAGGCGGCTCTTACGCCAGTTCTAGAGACACCAGCTGAGCGTGCAGCTCGTGTCCCGTTGACTTATATCCGTACGGGGGCTTCCATTGCCTCTGTTGTTTCGCGCCCGCCTGATTTTGAGGTTACGTTACCCGACTCGGACCCTGAACATCCGCGTAACTGGTCGTTGATGTACCGGGCATGGACTATGTTTGTCCTGTCATATAGTACATGGTTGATTGTGCTTTATTCAACCAGCTACACTGCTAGTATTCCAGGACTAGTCGAAGAATTCGGCACCTCGACAACAGTCGCCACCCTCGGTCTCACCACTTATCTCTTCGGATTGGCTGCCGGCACCCTTATTCTTGCGCCTCTAAGTGAGATCTATGGCCGTCAACCAGTATACCTGGTCGGCATGATTGTCAGCTCTCTTCTCATCATTCCTGCCGGAACTGCCAAGTCTATTTCGACACTAATTATCGTTCGCTTCTTTGGGTAAGTGGTACATTGTGTTCCTTGTCCTACTAATGGCCCCTTCCTATACCATTCACGCGCCGTAACACAAAACTAACCGAGTCCTTCCGTGAATAACAGTGCACTTTTTGGCGCAGCCTTCATCGCCAATGCACCGGGATCTATTGTTGATATTTCCCGGGAAGAGTACCGGGCGTTAGCCATGTCTCTTTGGTCCATCGGGCCCATTAACGGGCCTAGTACCGGGCCATTGGTTGGTGGATTCACATTCCAGTATCTCGGATGGCGCTGGTGTGCCTGGATCGTATTGATTGCTAATGGCGCCGCAATTGCTTGTTTGCTGACTCTGCGAGAAACATACGAGCCGACCATTCTTAAGAAGAAGGCGGCTCGTATGCGGAAAGAAAATGATGACCCTCGTTATTGGTGCAAGTATGACCAGAAAGTCACTACAAAGCATCTACTCAAGGTGAATCTTTCTCGTCCATTTATTCTTGCGGCTACTGAACCCATCCTTTGGTTCTTCAACATCTGGATTTCCCTAATTTACGCCATCCTGTATCTCTGTTTCGTCGCCTACCCAATTGTCTTTCGTCAACACCGTGGCTGGGATGCCTCACACAGCGGAATGTCTTTCCTCGGTATTGCCGGTGGTACAATGGTCATCATCATTATTGAGCCTCTTCTCCGCCGTCTCATTAATCGCCAACCCAAAGACCCACTTACCGGGAAAGCCACCCCCGAAGCCATGGCCATCGTAATGACCATCGGTGCCTTCTTAACACCCATCGGTCAACTTGCTTTCTCCTGGACTTGTCTCCCAGTAAGCATCCACTGGGCTCTCCCTATCTGCTTTGGTGCCTTCTTTGGCGCAGGAAACACCCTTAGTTTCATCTACGGATCGAATTATCTCGCCAGTTCCTATGGAATCTACGCAGCCTCCGCACTTGCCGGTAACGCCGTCATCCGTAGTATCATCGGCGGTGTCCTTCCTCTTGCCGGCCCTACAATGTACGATAAAATGACACCGCAATGGGCTGGCACTTTCCTTGGTCTCCTGGAGGTCTGTCTGATTCCCATCCCTCTTGTCTTTTGGAGGTATGGTGCTCGGATTCGGTCCAAGAGTCGCTTGTTATGTCAAATTCGCGAGGATCAAGAAAAGGATGCGAAACGGAGAGATCGGCATGCGCGGAAACATGCTGGGGGGGACCATGAGAAGGAGACGGCACCGACGGAAGGGTCGTTGTCAGATGATAAGACTCGCGCGCCGAGTGAAAATGTTCAAGTGGAAGAAAAGGAAACAGCACCCGAGGGGGCTCAGACACCCGCGGAAGTCACAGAGAAGAAGTAGATATGTACATAGATGCGATTCGCTCTTGCAAAAAGGTAATAGTATTACAACATACGTAGATGTTAATTTTTCAAATCATGTCATTAGATATCTTATATCCCTTTGTGAATCCCCTATTTCTCAATTCCCGTCACGGGAATTGTCTCCTTCTCTTCACCTTCTGCCGAAAACATACTTTCCTGTGCCGCCCACAACTGCGCATAAACACCATCTCTGGCCAATAACTCTCCATGTGTACCTTGTTCCTCGACCTTCCCCTCCTTCAAAACAATAATCAAGTCAGCATCATAGATAGTCCTCAACCGATGTGCCACAAACACACTCGTCCGTCCCTGCTCCCGCAAAATACTGTTGATATTCGCCATGACCTCCCTCTCCGTATGCGTATCCAACGCACTCGTCGCCTCATCAAAGAACAACAATGGCGGATTCTTAAGCAACAATCTCGTCAACGCCAACCGCTGCTTCTCACCACCCGAGATCATCATGCCCCGCTCACCAACCTTAGTCGCATAGCCGTCAGGGAACTTCTCCACGGTGTCATGGATATGCGCACGTCTAGCCGCGGCCCGAACATCCTCGGCGGTCGCTTGCATGTTTCCGTAGCGGATGTTGGCTTCCACGGTGTCGTTGAAGAGGGGGGTGTCCTGGGGGACTACACCGATGGCGCGACGGAGAGAATTCAGTTGCACTTCGCGGACATCTTGTCCGTCAATGGCGATACGACCGCCGTCTACATCGTAGAAACGGAAGAGGAGTTTTAGAAGCGTTGACTTGCCGCAGCCGCTGGGACCAACAATGGCAACTTTTTTACCAGCGGGGATAATGAGATCCAGGTCACGAAGGATGGGACGGTCCGCGTGGTAGCCGAAGTTGACCTTCTCAAAGCGGATTTCACCGCCATGGGGGAGAGTAAGAGGGGGCGCGTTAGGTTTGTCACTGATTGTGACATTAACCTTTTGCAAACTGAATAGTGTTTCCATGTCAAGAAGGGACTGGCGAAGTTCTCGGTATACGGACCCGAGGAAGTTGAGAGGGACACTTAGTTGGAATACGAGCTGGTTGACCATGACAAGGTCACCAACCGTCAAATTCCCGGCGGCTACGCCGTTACAGGCGAGATACATCATGGCAGTCAGAGCAGAGGAGAAGATGATGTTCTGGCCACTATTGAGGAAAGCAAGAGAGGTAGCCACCTTGATGGAGTTCTTCTCGTATACCTGTAAAGCCTTGTCGTACCGAGCGACCTCGTAGGCTTCATTATTGAAATATTTCACAGCCTCATAATTGATAAGCGAGTCAACAGCAACGGTAGACGCCTTATTATCCGCCGCATTAGCCTGTTTCCGGAACTTAGTACGCCACGCTGTCGTAGTGATAGTGAAGCCAGCATAAGTCGCCATAGTGGCCGCCGTAACAGCTGCAAAACTCCCCCCATAGTTCCAAGTCAAGATACTACAAACCATGCCAATCTCCAACGCCGTGGGGAAAACGTGGAATAACATACTCGTCAGGAGGAAACTGATACCCTTGGTACCGCGGTCAATGGCACGCGTGAGACCGCCAGTTTGCTTGGAAAGGTGGAAGTTGAGGTCTAGATGGAGAAGATGGTTGAAGACGTTCCCGGCTACTTTACGAATAGCCTTTTGTGCGACGGAGGCGAATACCGCATTGCGCAGTTCTTGGAACACGGTTGCACAAATACGGGTTGTTCCGTACGCCAAGATCATCGACCCGGCTACCGCGGTTGTTGTGCCCCCCACCGTGGTAAAGTCCAAGTTCATCGCGTCCACGATGCTCTTGAAGTAGAATGGGACTTGGACGTTAAGTACCTTAGCACTAACTAACAACGACACCGCCAAACCAACCCGTAGCTTGGTGCCTACGCTATCCTTTGGCCACAGGTAATGTGCCATCTCCTTGACAATAGCCCAATCAGCCTTCCGCTGCTCTTGGTTCGTCTTACTCCGATCGAGGTTGGCAAGCGGGTCTTTCCCATTATTCTTTTTAGCAAGTGACCTTGCGGCATCCGTCGTTGTTGCTGTTGGCGAGGGAACATCTTTCTCTAGGTTTGCCGTCTGACTGAATACCCGTGTTTGGAGGTTATCGTAGACCTCGACAGCCCCACGGAGAACTCGCAACGATGATGTCGTTGGTCGGAGGCGGGAACTTGATAGGTGGAATCCTGGACGGGCTAGTGATGGGGCTAGCCGGGCGGAAGTCCGCGTGTGGTGGAGGAGTGGACGGAACATGGTAGTTCAAGGAACTTGAGCCGGATATCCGTGACAGACCGAGCTGTGAAATCTTAAATGGGCCACCCGCCTTAAATAGCCTCCGTCTCCCCAATATGATAGTGCAAGTGAAAACGGCTTTACCAAGACTACCTGTAAGAAATCTCGATAGTCGAAGGCCGTCAAATAATCACCGAGTCCGAAAAGTTACCGGGCTGAAGCGGGTTTATGTATGTATATAGAGACTACTTAAGAAGCCAATTAAGACACAATCTCACCCTCACATGTAAATGAAACAGCGAGACAAGTCCGAGCTCGCTTAGCTAGACAAGCCTTTGAGAAAAAACCAAGAAAGAAAACCGCTAACAACAATGGCAGGTTCAAGATTTCAACACATTTAAGCTGACAAAAAGAAGAGTCTCACTATACATCAAAACGTGCATGACAATGTAACAATAAGACATCTTAATCACGCTTGAATTTGCCATATCCAGCTAAAACGACGCAACTCAGTCATGACGTGATAGTAGGGTTGAAACCCTTCCGATCCATCTCCGATGATAAAAAGGTACAGCGGCAAAAGGAATGCCTTCAAGCGGATTTGAACCGCTGACCTCGACATTACTAGTGTCGCGCTCTGCCAACTGAGCTATGAAGGCTTGTTGTGGTTGATATGGTGGCAGTTTCCTATATCAAAAATGGTAAAAAACTAACCAATTAGAGACAAGCAGATAGAGACATCTTGTGTAACGGGATAGTGTGCACGACACAATGATATTGACCAAGTCTATAAATCAATTACCTTACAGTAATCACCGTAAATCAACGCAATGTGCATAATGGCAACAAAAAAGAGACCCAAACCAAACAATCAGCCGAATAAGAAAAGAGATGAACCAAACAACCCAAAACACAAAATATCAAACTCCTCAAACCCCGAAAGCCTTCAGATAGTACTCAGGTAACGGAACCGGAGTTTCCTTCCTCCCAGAGCCCCCAGGCGTAACTTCACCCCCGGTACTTCCACTCGCGGCCTCCTGTATATTAGACCCGCCATTACCGACCTGCGGGGTCTTCACCGGTGCCGTTCCGGATTGCGGCGGTGTTATCGGGGTGGTGCGGTCCGTGGGGATAACTGAGCTAGTGAGGCGCTTTAGGAACGCTGGTGCGGGTTTATCTTGGTTAGCGGGGTCGGTTGAGAAGCTGACGGATTTGGATTTGGATGAGGGCGTTGCGGGGGTATTTTGTGGGGTGCCTTTGAGTATGGCTTTGAGAGGGGTGGCGGGCTTCATGGGGTGTTTCGAGGGAGTGTTGACGTTGACCCTGCCACTGGCTTTAGCGTTTGCGGGTACTGACCCGGATGTAGAAACGTTGTAGTTCGGAGTAGCACGGGTATTCAAGTCCGCCTTGCGGTCTTGTTTGTGAGGAGTTACGGAACTTCCTCCCTCTGTGATATTTCCAGCTGTAGGCTCCAGCACTCTGTTCTACAGAGCTACCTTCTCCTTCTTCGTCTTCTTGGATTGTCCTACCTCTTTCTTCGACTTTTTCTCCTTTTTCTCCTTCTTCTCCTTTTTGCTCTTCTTGGGCGTCTCCTCTGGCGCATCCGCCATGTCAACGTCCTCAGCAGCAACCTTATCCTTCCGCTTCTTCTTCGGCTTCTCTTCACTAGTCGCGTGCTTGCGCTTCTTGGGCGATGGCGCAGACTCGTCGTCCGAAGTATCGTAGGTTAAACGGCCCATTTCAGCTTCAGAGTTAACGCCGAGGGGACGGAACCGCGTCTTGAGACCTGTTGGTTGTGTGCGGTAGGTCTTGGGGATAGGAGAGGCTGTGGAAGTGGTCATGGCGGCGGATGGAGGGAGACGACGGATGTTGATGACCTTGTCGGCGCGGCGGACGTCTATGGGTTGAGGTTTGTTAGTTACGAAGTTTGATGTGTTTGGATTTAATTGAAACTTACCGCACTTGTATTGGTGCTCGTCCTTGCCACCAGGAAGCATGAGAGCTAATCTACGGTTGGAGCTAACCTTATCCATCTCAACAGCAAACACCTCGCCATCATGGTTAAAAGTAGCCTCTCCAGTGAGCGAAACCAAATCCATAGGAATTGACATATTCTCAATCACATCAACGGGCACATCAGCTGGCGCAGTGAAATACCACAACTGCTTTCCAGAAGTGGCAGCATCCTTGAAAAGCTTCGCAATTTTATCACCCTCAGCCGAGGCAACCGTCTTACGCAAGACATAGTCACCATCAATGGTATCTGGCGGGGCTCCAGCCTCCCGGATCTCGCTCTCAGAAAGAACATCATCCTCCTCCTCTGACTCGCTCTCTGGCTCAGGCGCAGTCTTCTTAGCAGCCTTCTTAGTGGGCTTAGGCGCCTCCTCCATTTCTACATCGGACTTTTCCTCCTCAGACTCCTCGCTCTCGCTGCTAGATGATTCCGGCTTAGCGGGAGCCTTTTTGGCAGAGGCAACCTTGGTAGCAGCCTTAGCGGCCTTCTTTGGGGTCTCCTTGGCTACGACGGGCGCAGGCACAGGAGCGGTCTTCTTGGGGGTAGGTTTCGTGGTCTCGACCTCCGACTCCGAGTCAGAATCCTCGCTAGAAGAGGAACTCTCAGAATCCGAGTCTACGGTAGCCGCGCTCTTAGCGAGAAGCGACTTAACCTTAGATTTGGGCCGAGGAGCCGGCGATGGGCTCTCGCGGTTCTTGGTAGCCTCGGCCTTTGCGCGGGAAGGCAGATCAGTCTTTGTAGTGGACGGCTTCTTGTTAGAGGCGGCGATTTGCTTGACGAGGTTACTCTCATCGTCGGACTCGGAATCGCTGGAGCTGGAAGAATCGCTGTCGCTGGTGTTCGCCTTGCGCGAGCTTAAGATGTTCTTGACTTCATCCTTGGCGGCCTTCTTGGAGCTAGATGAAGTCTTCTTGGTAGTGGCGAGCTTGGCCATTTTGGAAGCGTCGACGGACCGGAGTATCACGGGAGGTGAGGATTGTGGAGTAAGAGGACTAAGCTGGGTTGAGGAGATCGACGTGGCGGGGTGTCGAGAGATCGTTGAGATGAGGCGGTTCTAGAAGCCGTTGTTGCCGCGGATGGAAAAATGAGCGGTGGTGTTGGCCGGGGAGGGACACGAGATAGGATTTCTATCGGACTGCCAGGAATCTCCAATTATTGGACAATCTACAGATGAATTCAACGACAAAAGCTGAGAGTTCCGGCCTTCACGTCTCCCGTCTGTAGAGACTAATTTTTTCTGGTGGGCGGTGAGTCTTTGGGGCGTGTTATTTGTCTGAACGGGTGTCGCCCTAGAATAAAAGGCGGGTCTACATTCTAAATGCACCAATTGAATATCTTGTTCGCCAAAGACCCCGCCGAGACATCCCACCGCCTTCCTAATATGTCACTTTCTGCCATGTTGACGGGGCTGTCTTTTTCCCCAATCGGGGTGTCTCTAGAGAGAAAGTGGGTCAGCACATGGGAAAAAAAAGTTGGCGCTGCAGTATTCTGCCGGGCTTTTAAAGACACCGCCTGGAGATGTAGCTGCGACTAAGAAGACCCTGGTAATGAACGGGGCCATTGATATAGCGGACGGTCCCTGAGCTGTCAATGACGGCACTTGTGTGTACATACATAGGTACATTCTTACTTGTTAATTTATTCGGGAGACTTGTAGGACGTCTTTCGTTTCTCAAGTTGTATTTTCCTAGCTTTGTTTCACATCTTGTTATCTACATCGGCCATCGTCTTAAGAAACGACAGTATCACTTCTATATTGATTATCCATTTTCCAATCTTGTCAATCAAATATGTCGAAAAAGACCCTCCGGTCGAAAAAGGATGAACCGGCTTCAGCACCCGCTACACCCTCGGGATCTGCTTGTATGACTTATATACCTAATAGCCGGTGATAAAGGCTGACTGAAATGTAGTTAGTGCCCTTGCAGCCTTGAGACGACAGGCGGTCCCCTCTGGTCCGGTATCTGCGGCGGCGGCGTTACGTTTGAGGAGGACTGCGTCGGCGAATAGCCCGAGTCAGGGTTCGTCTGATTTGGTTGCGCCAGAGCCAAGTGAAAAGAATGACAGAAAGGGGAAGCGCGGTATTAAGAGACAATCAGTTGATGACAAGTTGGCAAATGACGGGGTGGAAACAACGTCAAAATCGCCACGACTTGGCTCGTCTAATGATGGTTCACGAAGAGGGTATGTTGGATGGAATCAGATAAGATGAGATGAAATCAGTGCAAGTATAGATGTTGATGAGTATTTCAGGCAAGTACCCAGGGTCTCAAGTGCTGTGACAACTACACAGCCTGGATTCAACCTTTTGAGTACCTATATCCAGTCTTTAGGTGATTGGGCCGATACAAGTGAAAACATTGTTTTAAATCTGGATACAGATGAGGTGAGTCTGTTTGCTTACGGATTCGAGAGTTACGGGACTAACTGAAATAGCGATTTACAATCATTGGAAACTATGGTATCACAGTCAACGCCGGACAGGTAACCATTGCGGGTGCGGTGATCGAACAGGGCCCCGATATCTACTGGGTTAGTGCACCAATGAGCCATGCAATCCCTATTGCTCGTTGCTATCAAGATGTCAACATCAACATCGTTGTTGATCCTACATTTTCTGAATTACGTGCGTTACAAGCATTATCGCCTCTGTTCCGTGACATATGGCCAACAAAGGAGGCACCGACGTATCAAATTGTAAGAGCTCTTCTAGAAGCCTATACACCGCGTGGGGGAAACTAACACTTTTTAGATGTATCAACCAGAAGATGTGCCGAAGAGATGCACATTGAAACCTCTAGTGTCACCACCAGAGTGGAACAAACGTCTAGGTGAACTTACAGATGAAGAAATTGAAAAGAACCCCGTGTTCTTTGTCTGTGGTCCAAAGGGTGCTGGAAAGTCCACGTTTTCACGACTATTGGGTAACAAAATTGTTTCAATGCAGTTGAACAAACTCAGAAAGACAGGCCGTAGGACGAGACCTCGTGGTATCAACCTTGTTGATATTGATCCGGGTCAAGCGGAATATACGCCACCAGGTCTGGTATCACTAGTCCACGTGAAGCAGCTTAACACGGCAGCCCCATTTAGTCACCCATGGCCTGATTCAAGTACCGGGTCAGAGTTAGTTTGCAGCCACACATTCGGGGCACTTACTCCGGCAGCCGACCCAGAGTTATACGTGGAGTTAGTCCTCGATCTGGCCAGCAGAGCTAAAGGTGCACCCACGATCATCAACACGGCGGGGTGGATTCAAGGCACCGGGTTAGAAATTCTGAGCACGTTGATTTCCCGAATTCACCCGACTGAGGTAATTTACATGTCATGCAATGGCCCAAGCGAAACCGTTGATGCCTTGCGTGCCTCATGCCGAAAGAACTTCCTCACACTCCCTTCTCAGGCCGGCGAAGGGTCTGTCCGGACGGCGGCACAATTACGGGCCATGCAGACCATGTCATATTTCCACTGGCGTCCTAGCTGTGAATCAAATGCCCGAGGCGGCTGGAATACACAACCACTGACTGACAAAGCCCCATTTGTGGTGTCGTACGACACAGGGAAAAGCGGGATTCTCGGGATTCTCTGTTCGGGCGTCCAAACGCCGGCGACTCTTCTTTCGGAGGCTATTAACGGCATGGTGGTGTCAATAGTACGGGTCGCCGATGCAAAGGCGCTCGACCGTTTGCCCCACAAAAAAAGGCAAGTGGACGACAACGAGAGTGACATGGATGTTGACGGACCAAGTGGATACGACAATGTCGTCATTTCTACGGGCAGCGATGGCCTGCCTTACCTGGTCAATCCAGACAGCGCGGCGCTTGACCCGCAGTATTCCTGCACAATTGGGCTCGCTCTGATTCGCGGGATTGATGGGGTCAATAAAAAAATACACGTGATCAGTCCGGTGGCAGTGGATTCAATCAGGGCTATTCGTGAAGCGGGCGAACATATCGTTTTGGTGCATGGTCAGTTTGATCAACCGAGTTGGGCGTATACTGAGGGCTTTTATAAGCAAGCTTTTAAAGAAAACCGGACCGAAGAAGAGGCAGATAATGATGCTGCTGATGATGCGGAGGCGGAACATATGGGGACTGTTCCTTGGGTTCAGGTGCTTTCTGGGGCTGCTAGACGACCAAAAGGGTCTCAGGCTTGGAGGGTAAGACGGGATTTAGGACGTGGTAGTGGTGGTGGCGAGTGAGGCTTAATAGTCTACGACTTAGTGTATATAATGACAGATAGAAAAAGGAAAATAAAGAGAGGCGAAATTCTCTTGTTAGTTTCTATGAGGATTGGTCCTGAAACAGGGAATTTGCAACAAAGATGACAGGAAAAACTCGATAGAGCCATGGATTCACATTGGATCATATCAAGGGCTCATTAGTGAATGTCGTGACAGGCGCCTACTACACATGTCTCGTTTTTTTTCTCTTATGGCTCTTTTTGGATTGGATGGAATATTACCCTTTTAAGATGGGAGTTGTGGGGCTATGAAAAAAATCCTAAAAGTGTTTTTTTTTACTCTGGCTGCCGTTTTTATCATGTCGGTAGTTGTATTGCGGTTTTCGGGGGTTTGCGTTGCTTCAGAGGTCATGTGTAATCAATGACTGTTCATACTCATATGCGTGTACGGGCATGGATTCGGGTGCATGCGTCATGTTGTAGCGATTCACGGACGTTGTAGGGGGTTGAAGGTACATAGGTGAAGATATGTCAGGACTTACATATCTGGCTGTGTGCGTAAGTATATAGATACGATTAAACGAGGCTGGGTTGAATTTGAGTCTGAGAGACGGCGAAGATTCTTAGTGAATCGGCGGATGAGATATATCAGGGGATATCAATGCATATATCAATGTACAGACATATGAGACAATTTGTATTCAGAAGGCCAATTAGAGCGCGGATTCCCCGGTTTAGTGGATTCCTTTTTTTAAAGGGTTTGGTAGGAATATAGACATGATTCCACTTTCTTTTCTTACTTGTGCACTTGAGTTTTCGCTTAGCGGTGATGCGATCTCGAAGGAGGGCACGGGCGGGAAGGACGGATTTGAAAGACAAGGAAGGACTAAAGCGAAGAAAGGCACCTTACTACACATGTCCCTAGAAGATTCTTCAACAACCATGTCTGTCCAGCATTTGCGAGAAAAGCCATTGGACACTTCAAGTAAATGTACATACAGACCAGCTGATTTCGTATCTTGTGGTCGGTGGATGTAACGCTGGTTACACTGATGATTTCTCATGTCTCGGTGGATGCTTACAAGAGCATGACAAAGGCATTGTATGGCTCTCGGATGGACTGGCTGAGAAAGATTTTGGACAGTGGGCGTTGAGCTGGTGGGGCTGGTAGAAGCCGAGAGGTGGAGCCTCTTACTGGGGGGCGTCACCGGGGGCGGGATTTAGCTTGGATGGGAATATATGGGGAGCATTTGAATGGGTTTGATGAGTTTTTAAGGATTATTTTGGGGGGGTTTCTTTACCGTTTTTGGAGGCTTTGGATGATGGTGTGATGAGGCTTGTTCTGGGCTAGGGGGTCGTTTAGCGTGCTTTGAATAGAAAGGATGGTTAGCATGGGTTTTATAGATGGTTTATACATACACTTGTATTGTATGTATCCCCATAGATGGCTTGGATATACGCACAGGAGAAGAAGAATTTCTCTGCACATGTATAACCATACATTGATAGATAAATAGGGTGGAGAAACGCCGTCCGTGGGATCGGCGACAAACCATGGAAACTATGGGATCCCCGACAACCCATATAAACCAGTAACCACCCCACCTTCTCTCAATCCAGTCTCACAAGTTTCTTCCCCATCATTACCCCCCATACATCCAAGAACCACCTCGACCAACCAAAAATGACCGCCAAAGACCCACATACCACCGTCCTCATCATCGGCGCCGGTCCCGCCGGGACTATGCTATCTCTCTGGCTAGCCCGTCTCGGAATTCCCACCCGCATCATCGACAAGCGTGGAAGTGTCCGCACCTCCGGCTACGCAGACGGCTTACAAGCCCGGTCGTTTGAAATTCTCGACTCCTTTGGTATCCATGAGGCGTGGAAGGAGGCCTATCAGATTCGTGAAGTCTGCTTTTATAACCCTGATGCTGAGGGGAAACTTCACCGCACTAGTCGCACGTTGAATTATCAGCCGGGTTTGTCGAGATACTTGGAGAGTGCTTTGCCGCAGATGAGAGTTGAGAAGTTACTTTTGCAGGCTGCTAAGGAGGCGAGAGGGGAGGAGGTCGTTGAGGTTGAGAGGGCTACTGTGCCTACTAGCTTGGAGATTGAAGATGTTCCTGAGGATGATTTGGATGCGTATCCTGTTACTGTGAACTTGAAGAAGACGTTGGAAAATGGAGAGGAGGTTGAAGAGACAGTTAGAGCCAAGTATGTCGTTGGTTGTGACGGTGCTCACTCGTGGACACGTAATGCCCTCGGCGAGGATTTCACCATGCGTGGTGAAACTACCGACTACATTTGGTAAGTATCTCCAGTCTTTCCCCCCATCCACTATCTCGGGTGACACAAGTATTACTATTTGGCCAAAAGGAAATCGACTGACATATTCCTATCAGGGGTGTAATGGATATTATCCCGATTACTGATTTCCGTAAGTAAAGACGGGAAGAAATCCTTCCGTGGTTGTGATGTGACGACTAACATGTGACCTTTTTTACATCGGTGTAGCTGATATCCGTAAGCGGTGTGTTATACACAGTGCTAATGATGGTACGGTAATGGTTATCCCGCGTGAACAGAAAATGGTCCGCTTGTATATCCAGTTGAATGAGATTTCGGCTACAAACAAGGATGCGAGGGTGGATCGTAACAAGATTACACCTGAGGTTATCATTGGAGCGGCCCGGAAGATTATGCACCCGTACAGATTGGATTACCACCATTGCCGGACGTAGGTTATCACAAGGTCAGCGGAGAAAAAAGGAACCAGTAGCTTACCTTTTGTAGATTCACGGCGTACCAGATTGGTCAGCGTCTTGCCCCCCACTTCAGCAAAAACAACCGCGTCTTCCTTGCCGGTGGTAAGTTTTTTCTTAATCTAACATATATACTACGTATGTATCTCAACTAACCCGCGCCTCTACAGATGCCGTCCACACACACTCACCCAAAGCCGGTCAAGGCATGAACGTCTCTCTTCAAGACACATTCAACCTAGGCTGGAAACTCGGCTACGTAGCCCTCGGACTCGCCCCTAGTACTCTCCTCTCAACATACAGTTATGAGCGCCAGGAGATTGCCCGCCAACTAATCGAGTTCGACCAGAACTTTTCCCGCCTGTTCACCGGCAAGCCGACGTTGAACATGGAGGATGAAATGGGCGTGACCAAGGAACAGATGCAGAAGGCTTTCCATAAGAGTCACTTGTTCACAACGGCTGTTGGTGTCGAGTATTGTGGCGGTATGTTAACCTGGAAGGGGAAACACAAGGACCCTGAGTCGAGAAAGTTATTACCTGGGTCCCGTATGGATACGGCCATCTTTGTCGACCAGTACGACGGTGCCCCATGGGAACTCCACCACAAGCTCCCCTCGGACGGCCGCTTCCGTATCCTCGTGTTAGCAGGGGACATAGTAACCTCCGCGGAAGCCCTCCAAAAAGTAAACAACTTCGGCGCCTACATCGACACACGAATTCTCCCGCGAGTAGGCCGATTAACCCTCCACGCCGCCGGCAACCCACACACCGGAACCGACCGCTACGTGAACCGCCTCGCAGGCACCTCAGTCATCGAGACATTCCTCCTGCACAACGGGGACCGCCATGCTCTCGACGCCATTGAACAGACTCATGCGGCGTATCACCCGTGGGATGAACTCCTTGGTTGGGACTATGAACATGTTCTGGTTGACATGGAGACGGTCGAAGGCGTGCATAACAAGGCTTATGAGAAACTTGGGGTTCCGGCTGAGGGGGCCGTGGTGGTTGTTAGACCGGATGGATACATTGGGGTTGTTACGGATATCTCACGGGAAGGTCAGGAGGTGGTACGGTCGTATTTCGATGTTGTTTTGTCTCGTGGGAGTCGGCCTAACTCGGTGGCTTCGTAAGCGCGGACGGGGTAGCCACAGGTATCATGTTTTACACATGTTGGGGGCTTTTTGTTTGTTTGTTTGTTTGTTTGTTTGTGTATGTATATAATATGGGTCCAGTATATAGCGGTAGAAGCCCTCAATTTCACTCCTCTTTTCAATCAAGACAGACAGACTCAAGTGACAATAGATAGATTGATTAACTAGACAAAAAATTAAGACAGACTAGCAAAAATGAAGGTGTAAGTGATGCTCACTACCAGGGTCGAACTGGCGACCTTCGCATTACTTAATATTCGAGGTTGAATATTAGTACGACGCTCTAACCAACTGAGCTAAGCGAGCTTATTGATTCCCGTTGTCTTAACAACCTACAAGTCACGTGCCCCCGGACCGCCCCGGATTTTTTTTTTGGGAAACATTCCATCGCCACGTTTCCGATCGCCAACGTCGACAAAATGGACACATGAGCGGATGCAGGACGTATAGAATACATACATACATATATTCTGCATAAGCGCCCAAGCCTACCGGATCCGAGACGGAAAGCTGACCTTTTTTTAAGTGGCTTTTTTGTGGCTAGGTGGTCGGCGGATTTTGGAAGGATTAATGTAGGGCGGTTTGTGGGCTGTCATGCATGAAGGGGCGATTTTGTTTCTAGAGCCTAATGATTGTGATGGGTGGTTAGGTTAGGTATCAACTTGTACATATCTGTATATCTGGTATATCGACAACCCCGATCCGACAAAGTGCCCGATCTTCCCTACCCAGCCGTCCTAATCCAAGACAATGAAGTCACCTACGCAGCACCTTCCCAACCCATCAATTCTGTCAAAATCCACTCTCACACAGTCCTGTACAACCTAAAACAATCGACCTAACGTAACGACCTGTCAATCAGTCAGCCCAACCTAAAAACCTAACCATCATCATCGCTGCCCAACCAAAGGGTCAAAATGCACAAAAATACTCTGAATCCATGTTGACCGCTAACCTGAAAGACGCCTGTGCCGGATACCCCGGTTCAGGCTGCATGAAGGGCCCATACGACCCCCGTACACTCCTCTAATTGGCTTGGGTTGCCACCGCCACAGACCCCGTGGTGGACATGGGAGAGATGGATGCATGATTGACTGAGATGACTTTGGATACAAGTAGAGACGAGATCCGCTTGGTGTTGGGGTGGTTTTTTCTTTTGATTGTTTGGTTTGATTTTTTAGATATATATACATACATTATCTTTGTTGCTTTATTGTTTCATGAACATACATACATACAGGTTGTCTTAACCTGTCATCCCCTATTCACCCATACATCACGACTCACGCCTCACGAAAATAGAACATCACGCCCCTCGGCCCCTCAAAATGCCCACCTCAACATCCACACTTCCAGCCCCTCAAACCCCTCTATCCCCACGAACTCTCCGCAGCACCACCAAACGTCTCAGTCCTCCCGCCTCCCGCATCCGTCGTTCCGCCCGCCTAAGTTCCATTCCAACCCCCGACCCCACTCCCGAAGCCACCCGTTCCGGTTCCCAGCCCCTCCCCCAAGACACCAGCCCACCCCGCCGTATTGCCCCGCGTCGTCGCCGCTCCGCTACACCTACCAGCCAACCGCAAAGCCACAAGGATGTCCTTGGCCCCTCGGGCACATCGCACCCGCGGCGTGTGCAAAAGGTAGCGGGCATGGGGAAACGCGTTCCGGCTAGAGGGAGACGAGCTCATTCTGCTATTCCTACTAGTCAAGCACAGCCGGCTCCGTTGAGTGGCACGATTAAGTTGGAGCCGTTGCGGACAATGATTGAGTCGCGCATGTTGAGACGGATTCGTAGAAATGGACTTTCGGCTGAGATGAATGAAATTGATAGGGAACGGAGAACGCGCCGGAGGGAACTTAAACAGCAGCTTGCAGACTTGAAGAACCAGGTTGCTGATCGGGATGCCGAGATTGAGAATATGCGGAATATGTCGGTGATTTCCCCCGAGGAACTCGAACAGCAAAGTGAAGCACGCAGACAAATCGATGAACTGAGAGCCCAGATTGAAAAGTTGAAAGAGGAGTTAACCCGGTCACATGGCAATTCTACATTGGATGTCTCTTCTGATGTCTGGGAGTTAAGTTCCATTGGCACCCCGCCAGCTCTCCGGTTGAACTCCCCAGATAAACATGCTCATGCAATGGAAGGGTCCTTTGTGGATATTTCCGACGATGGCATGTCTGAGATCTCGGGACATGATGATTCCCACGTGAATCTTGCCTCTATCCACTTCAACGATGACGATACCATCCTTGAAGAAGACCACGCTGCCGCCGCCGCCGAGAATCTCGCCCCAGGAAACACCACCAACATCTCCATCACCCCATCCATGTCGGCATCTCGTCTCTGGGACCCCAATCAGACTATCTCCGGAAGCACCCTCTCCTCCACACCAACAGTCTCCCCCATCACCACCCTTACAACCTGTCTCGAAACCCTTCTTTCCCAAATCCCCGCTGACACGCCACTTCTCGACGAGTTGAACCCGCGGTTATCTCTCCTTTCCCAATTCCAAACACTGCTCCCCAACCTCTCCTACTCCGCCGCCCAACCGATTCTCACCTCGGCAATCCAGACAGCCATGGAACTTATTTCCACTGTGCTAACCCACTTGGAGGGTGACCGGACCGCAACCAACACCGCTCTTTCCTCCCTCGGCTTCGGCACCGGCACCTCCCTTCAAATCTGCAACTCCATCCACGCCACCTTCCGCACCACCCGGAACGAACTATCATTCCTCCTCCCGCAATCCGCCCCCATCCCCTCCGACGAGCCTCCCGCATCCGTCGCCAACGCTCTCCTCGATGGCCTCCGCCAAACGACCCAGCAGCTCCAGGAACAAAAGGAATCTTTAACACTGGCCTCCGAAACCGAAGGGAAACTCCGTAAACAGCTACACGATGCCCTTGAACGCCAGGTTGACCTTGAACGTCAAGTGTCCGGTCTCCACGGTACCCAATACGATGAACGGACCCGCGCCGACACCCTCCAACGGGAAAACGAGCATCTTCAACGCCAACTCGCCGATGCCGCCTCTCTGCGCTCCGAAGTCGAGAGGAAAAACGAGGAAACCGCCCGACTCTTCCGGGACCTCGCCACCCGCGACCGCCAAATTGCCGTTCTCGCCCAAGAGAAGGAAACCCTCCAATCCACCATCTCCTCCCTCAGTGCCCAACGGATCCGCGCCGAAGACACCATTGCTCGCATCACAGCTGACCTCAAGAACCAATCCTCCGTCCAAACGACCACCAACGAGACCCTCGCCACTGTTCGTGCCTCCCTCGCCACTGTCACAGCTGACACTGTCCATCTCAAATCCCAACTATCCTCCGCTGAATCCGACCTGTCTACCCTTCGCGCTGCTCATGAATCCCTTCAAGCTACCCATGCTAGTCTTGTCACTGAGAATGCTACCACCACACTCACCCTGCAAACTACCCAGAACCAATTACAGGCTCTTCGTGCCGACGCTGCTGGTCTAAGACATAACATTAGTTCTCTTACGACCGAAAGGATGCGTGCTCATGCCCAGATTTCGAGATTGCGTACCGCTGGGAACAAGCAGTCTTCTATGTTGACTGCTATCAAGGCTGTTTTCTCGCGCGCTGAGGCTGAGGATATGATGGTTGATGAAGAAATGGAGGAGCCAAATGGAAGACCTACTTCAAAGGAAAGTTGGAAGGAGATGCCTTCACCGTTGGATAGTGCAATCGATCTGGATGGATCCGAAGCTTGTACCCTGGATCTTGGACTAAGAGAACGTCCTCGTAAGAGTCTGTAATTTCAAACATTCCTTCTTTTGTGTACAATCAATAAATATATATACAAACATTCAAACGCTAAAGAAAACTTGTCTTGATATAAATACATTATCCAGGCTAATACATGTTTAATAACCCGAAATTCATAAACCACATGATAACACTCGACGCCAGGTCTGAGCACAACCAGGAAACATCAAAAACTATAGACCAGCTGCTAGTCCGTCTCCAACCCTTCATCCTCTTTGTGTCACTGAAACAACTTCTCGTTCTCCTTCTGCTTTTTCTTGCTTTCTTTCTCAACCTCCTGTTGTTCTCGGAGTCCTTCGGCACACTGCTTACCCAGGTACTTTTCCAAAATAGTGTTGAAGTCAACCTGTTTAACCACTGGCCCTTTTCCGCCACACGTTGCCTTCTTCTGAAGTTCAGTACACAAAGAGTCCAGGTCGAATTCTCCAGCCTGCACCTTGGGGCAATTTTGTAGAGTATTCCTATACACACGCCCGTTAGCATCCTTGCTATGAATCGTCATCAACACAACATCGCCTGTCATACCATATTTTGTTGCACGGCAGCTTTTCTTCTTGCTCCTTTTGTTCTTCCAGTGGTGCATCCATTTCCTTGACCGCATCGATCTGAGCGATGAGGTCCAAGGCTTTGAATTGGTTCGGTGTGCTCACTGGTGCTTGGTTGTAAGGAAAAAAGAAATCGCTGTCTGCGTCGAAAAGAGTCTTCTCGCCCCCACCGTTGTTGAGGATGTTCTCCTGTGGCTCACGGTAGTCGCCGAATAACTGCGGATCGAACTGTGCCCCACTAGTGTGCTGTGCCAGCCAGTCTATGTTCAAATTATCCAATGTTCCAAATCCGCTCAGTCCTGAGACATCAAAAATGTTAGCATGTGATTCACAATGGGACGAGGCCCCGATGCTGATCCGAGAATCGTGATCGAAGCCCCATCAGACAAGTTATCGAGCTTACCAGGAGCCGGGAAAGCAATAGTAGTTGATTCCTCCCCGATAGTTGCCAGGTTTTCCATGGTCTTATTGGCATTATTTGGTGAATTCTTAAACGGCTCCGGAGACGTACCACACGATGATATCGTTCCAGGATTCGATGAAGAAGATGGTGAGCTTGTCGCCCCATACCCGCTATTCGACCCAGTTACTCCATTTCCACTTCGGTTATCTCCAGTAGGACTCTGAGTCTCACCGTCACTAAAGATGTTGGAGAACCGTGCAAGATCGGCACTAACATTTTGCTGTTGGGGGCTAGCCGAGCCAAAGTTGGTGCTGGCCTGTTGTCCGGGGTTAATTGTGTTGTAGTTTGGCTGATATGTGAACGGCGGCATGGCATATATTGCTCCATTGGCCGTCTGTGTAGCCATCTGAGAAAAAGATTGGCTTGACTGGTGACCGTTCGAATAAGCCGGCGATGGCAAAGTCTGTGACTGACTCCGCGAATGACTGGATACTCCAGACCCAGAGTTTTGCCCAAACATTGGGAAATCAAACTTGAAGTCAATATCTGGCATCCTGCTAATGGCAGCCGACCCAAATCCGCCGGGTCTGGGGTCAGTACTGAGGCGTGGAAGCGGCGCCTTCTTGTAAGCCTGCAATTCCGCCGTGAGCCGCTCAATTGTCTCCTTGAGTGCTGCATTTTCAGAAACCGCCTGTTCCGAAGCTTTTTCGAGCTCCTCAACCTTTATTTCAAGATCTCGAACGTGTTTCTCTTTGCGCTCGCGGAACGCTCGCTGTGCCGCACGGTTCTGTGCCTTTCGTTTCTATAACATGAGAATAAAACTGTCAGTTACACACCCCACGTCATAATGTACCGACGCAGATAGACTTACAGTGGTCGGCTCTTCTGTCAATGGCTTGCGCCCGGGCTTCTTAGCCACTTTGTCTGGCCTTGCGGTCTCCCTTTTCTTCGCTGCCGACCGAGAAGCATCATTATCTTCAGCAACATCATCTGGGAGTGCCCTCTTTTCGTGAACCTCATTTTCCACCTCGTCAACATCACCATCTGATGGATTTGAGACAATGGTTGTGTCGGCCAAGATCCCGCTAGTATCTGGGAAGTCCATATAGTAAGGCACATCTGGGTTGAAGGGGTCTAACTTGAGGTTGAAAATGCTGGGGTCGACTGCAGCCTGTTCAGTCGAGGCGGTCGCCGCCTGTGTGTCCGTCATCGGCGGAGCGGTGACATCGAGAACATTCATCAGTTCCCGTTGCTGCTGTGCCGTGAGCACAAAGTGGGGGTTTGGTGACAGTCTGGAGTCCTGGTTACTCATTTCGATGGACTGTCTTTATGAAAATAGTGATTGGGTATCGTATAAGGAATAACTCGTTCTGGTGGTTGTCGTAACAGGTGCTCTAACGTTGTAGCCGGTGTGTCTTGTAATGTATGACGTAACCAACCGGGGAAGCCAAATCACCACCAAAAACAAAGTAATGTAATAAACAGGAAAAAGGCTGCAAATGCAAATGCAGTAAAAGTCGTTAACAAAATATGCAGTTGATGAACTTTGATGAGTCTCGATAAAAAAAACGATGTAAAGTGATGTGGTGTATAGAAGAATAGTCGTCTCAAAATAATATGACAATGCCAAAATCAAGTGCCAGAGATATTGTAAGAGGAAGAAATGATCAACCCCCCACAGACGTGTGGCGCAAAGCTTAGTCTGTTATCTGGACCTTGTGTTAAGTCCGCGCCGGTCAGCCGAAAATGGACTTCTGTAGCTTGCAGTCACAGCATAAGCAGACCAATACGCCCAGTCAAATGCCAGATGCCAGCGGAGCCGAGCCAGTAATCCCAGAGTACAACGAAGGAATTTGAACCGCAAAGGCGTTGGTCAGTCACAGGAACTCAAACAAACAACTAACCCAAAGAACACCCAATGTCTAGCCTTGTTTATCCTTGGGATAAAGAAGGGTGACGGTGACAAGGTAGTTAGATGCTGCGTTAGACGAGGTGAGTCTTACGATCACTGCTTTAGGCCGAAGGACAACTTCTGGGACGAGCGGCCGGTGTCAATGGATGACGATGGACGGTGTCAGAAACAGGCAGATTTTATAGGCAAAGGTGATAATAGACGATTATTTTTAAAATGACAATGGTATTCAATATGGAATACCATCAGATGGTCAAATGAGTGCGATTTTCTATATGAACTGAATTGGTGTTGATGGATTGATGGATGAAACCTTAGAACAACGAAGACCAAGACTTAAGCCCCGTGAAAAACTCCGCAACACAACAAAGCAAAGAACAGCAACCACCCTACCCAGCCCACAACAACGATAATGACGCCCGGCACCCACTACAGCGCCTCTCCCGCCCATAATGCCCTAGAATCACCATGAGCAATGAAGGTGGGGCAGCCCGGATTGTCAATTTGTCAGCAGCTACTCATATCTTCCACACATTTAACGTACAGAGCGTGCAAGCCGGTGCCAGTTTCCCCCGATTCGTGGCACTAACGAGCAGGGCCCCCCTGTATCCGCGGGTGTCTATTGCCCCATGTGCCAGGCTACTTAGGCTTTGCAGGAGAGTGTACCCGAAAGTGACGTAGTCGAGGCCGCTGTAAGTAGCCCAAACTGCATATTTAGGCGGTGCCAATGTGCCTTCTCCACCTCTCTAGTGCCTTCCATTTTTGAAGACACTAACCAATCCAGTCAATTAATTCACGAATGTTTATTGTTCCTGCCCGTCTGATACAAGCATGTTTGGTATCTACTGATGAGGAAACTGAGCCATGTAGATAAACGGTGCTTTCCTAAGAGCCGATGATGACGTTCTAGAACCCTCCGAGGCTAGAGTGGTCCGGTGGTCCTTTGGGAGAATTTCCTCCTATATGCACCGGAGTGAAGATAGGCCGTTAATTGATGCGCCGAACCACGAGGTTCTTGCCTTAGGTTGAATTGGGAAGAGGGTTAATCTAGTCATTTTGGTATGAGACAAGGCTAAATCCTGAATGTTCACCGGGTATTTCCAACGGGACCGGAAGCGTAGGTTCCTCCGTGTCATATGACCGTGATGACTTTCGGTTCGGTGGGTTGCGCACGTGGTGCACGGTTTTGATATATCATTAGGTGTACGTAGAAAGCCTCACTATATAAGCAGTACGTCATCATCACAATTCACCGATGAAGACATGCATCTGAGTTTAAAAACAATACCAATAATGCAAACTCCATGCGCTAGTCTAACGTAAATACCCAAACTCCCAAAAAAATACTTTTAGTTCCGTTGCCTAGCCTCATCTAAGACATAACTGTTCAGGTAGACGTTAAGTAGTACAACAACAACAACATCTAAGACATAAAGTCATTCTCCATGTCCGTATTACTATTGGGATTCAGTCCCATTTCCACCATGGCCTTTTCAACCTCTCGCCGTGGAGCATCCCTTTTCCTCTCACCAGGAGGTTCCTTCCGATGAAAGTCAATGCCTCCTTCAACTCCCTCAGTTCCAGGTAACCTAATCCGCGTAGCCGTAGGAACAGGAACCGGTAAACTAAATGCACCCTCTTTGGTAGCCGAGGAACTGCCCTGAGCCGCTCCCGGTTGTGGAACCGCAGCGGCCGTAGCGGCCGCGGTAGCATCCGCGTCGCTAGGGGCCTGGTGATAGTTAACTGGTGCTGAAGGACCCGCAGCGGCTGACACCTCACCCTCCTTTTCTCCCTCTGCCTTGGGCTTGCGTACCGGTGGCATAGCTCGCGTAATGGCCGACACCTGAGTACTCATACTGGGCGGGGCCAGACTAATCAATTCCCTGAAAAAGTTATTTGCCGCGTCGCATCCATCCAACAACCACTTGAGGCAAATGGTAACCCGCTCCTTGGCAAACGGGTTATGATCATCATAGGCACAGCTGTTGAGCAGTGGGATAATGCCATTATGCTGGACAATTTGCTGCTGCACAATAGGATTTCCGGGGCTATTGCGACCTATGGGGGGCTGAAGTAGATGGGCGATGATAGTAAAGATCTGTCCCTTGATACCAGACCACGGGTACTTCCAAGCTGGTTCTTGTGGTGCATTGCCAGAGCCAACTTCCATGTCGTACGGTCTTTCCACGTACGGCTTGGTGTCTGGTACATTGTTCTTGTTAGCTGTTGTGACCAGTGGTTTTTTGGCGACAGCGGCATCAAGGCTGTTCAACAAAGAGACCAAGTCAAAGATGGCTTCCCACTGGATCAACCTAAAACGACATTCGTAAATCTCCGCCACTGACATGAAGAAGTCAAGAAACCCTGCAAGACCCTCTTTGGCCCGCTCCATTTCCCACGTTCCGGTAGGGAAAAAGCACGAATCCATTTTGTTTTCGCGAATCTGGGCCTGTATGTGCATCAGCGCTACACACTCGGGTACAATTTCCCACCGGAAGATGTGGAACATGAAGTGCAGTAGAATGATATCGTTGTGGAACTCCTCTGACTTGATATAGTTCGGGATTTCACGCAGCTTGTAAGCATGCTCTTCCTGCTTCTGTCTGAAAATGTTACCAATCATGCGCAGAAGAACAGTCTGTGCCGGAGAAATGATATCGCTGGGAATCCGAAGTGCCAACCAAGCAAAGGGTATAAGCGAATTCACATGTAAGGTCATAATTATATCCTGCATCAGCCTATACACCACGGTTTCTTCGTTAAGCTCCCAGACAGCGATGAAGATGAGCAGTTCCCTCAGTAAACTTTTCCCACAATCCAAAGCCAAGAAAATGCGACATCTTGACCTTTGTAGCTCTCGGGTACGTAAAGTTTGGTATCCACCGGTCATGTCGATGATACAAGACTTGACTACCATGTACAGAGCCTCTGCCTGTTTGGGATCCAAGATGTTGGGAATCTCAGTCAAAATACCAGCAAGGAGAGCCTCGTCCTCGGAGAAATCATCGGATGCTAGGTCACTAACTGAGCTAGATTCCTTAGGGGTCTTGTTTGTTGGAGGAGCTTGGGCCGGTGCCGCAGGCTTAAGTGGGACAGAAGGCTTCGCGGGTACCGGGGGCTTTGGTGGAATAGGGTGCTTCGGTGGTACAGTAGGTTTAGCTTGTGCTGCAGGTCTAGAGGGTAATACAGTCGTAGCTGGTGTCGCAGTTTCCGCTTTGTTCGAGGTTGTGGACGCCGCTACTGCTGGGGCTGGAGCTGGCGATGGCGGAACTGATGAAGCCTTAGGATTCGGTGATGGCGCCGGTCTATGCGCACAGCACCGGCTCATGCGCTGCTTCTTGCAAGCCTCCATTTGATACCGGGAGTTCTCAATGGTAGTCATGTCTCTTCCTACATAGTTGAGTGCGTGGTGCTTGGAAAACCAGGTGTCAATCTCCTCTGAGACAATCTCCAATGGATTCTTCTCAAATGTACGCGAATCATCTGGAGCAACCGGAAGTTCCGGGCAATTTTCCTTGTCCCAGTTCCGTCTCAGATAACTGGTAGGGCCAACCATACCACCAGGTTCGTCTTCTGGGTAATGCTGAGTGTGTGTAAAGAGCAAGACACGGGTTTCGGGGTGTAACTTGGAGTGACTTTCGAGCCATTGGCGAACTTGCGCGCGGGCAACTTCCACTCGAAGCTCGCCGGGGAGTCTAGGTGGGATTTCCGGGTTGCAGCTTGAAGGTGGGCATGAAGACGGTGGGGCGAGAGAACCAACATCGTAATCGAATAAAACGTCAAGCCAGAATGACATTTTGTTGCGGTCATTGTGGGCAGTCCAGTTGTGGGCGAATTGCAGGGCCATGACGAGGAACTTCTTGACTATAAGTATATATTAGTGTTAGCCCAACAGATCACTTGATGAGAAAAAAATACAACTCACACATGTCATGAATCTCAATGAGTTGGCTTTGCGACTGGTCATTGAGAATATCAAGATCACTTCCCTTGCTACCGACATTAATACAGAGGAGTATTACCTGATACACACTCTGTTCAAAATGGACGGCAGCACTAATATCCTGAGGAATAAAGGAATCATTCGTAACCAAAATGTTTCTCGCAAGGTTCATGAGTTTCATCAACACCGCAAGGTCTGCCTTCAGACCATCGAAATTGGCGATGATGAGGGCATTGCTTTCATTAGTAGTGACACGGCGATCGGTATCGGAGGCAGGGGGTGGTGGACCAAGAGTCCGGTTTGCAAGATCCGACACGGCAGTTCCGAAAACTCTAGTCAAGGTTGACCAGATACCGACATTTTTGGCGAAAATTGTTCTGCGTTACCAAAATTAGCAGTAGCACACGATGTAAGCGCCAAGGCTGATATACCTCAACTGAGCATTCCTAGTCGTCTTTTCAACGGCTGTACTGACCATGTCAGTGACCTGTGCAGCCGTCCTGGGACCCATCTCAGGAGCTTGCATGAAGTGTCCGTCGAGACAAGACAACGCCGCCATCAAGCAACGCTCCTCGATAGTCTCCTGGTTCTCGCCCCGTGCGAGCACATCAATGTCGTATTCCGGAGCCATCTTGAGAACAGCTACTGGGGGTTACTTTTGCGGTTGAGTTCACTTGGTAACTGATAATTCAAGTCTTAGGGCGTGGAACAATGTGTATGTGATTAAGGTATAAACGGAAGACAGACCGGTGGCGGCGATTACGGCCAGGACAATTGGGTATTCCGGAGACCACAAAGATGATATCAAGCCCAGGATGATGTTACAAACATTCATGAATAGTGAAATCAATCACTGATGACATGCCCCTCCAAGTTTGCCTATATCGTCTAAAGAGGGGAGGTGCCTGTTTAAATTCTGACATCACTGACATGAGTCACGTGAGGATAAGACCAATCTAAAGTGGTTTACTTCTACCCCTGTTGAGAAAAATAACCCGAATAGGAACTCACACAGTTGTATAACCCTTGTGTGGCACATGGATTCCTTTAGTTAAACGTCAAAATGGCCCAAACTACAACCTAAACAAAGTTTCATTGAATGTTCATGAAGAATCTCCATTCGTACGGAACCGCCCACTTTCAAAGCACCGCATGTGATTCAAAACCATCAAGTTCCGTACCTGATTGGACATCGACAGCCGGGCGCTGAAAAGCCTGGTCCCTGACGACAATGCGACACAGCGCTTGCTGTGGGCGCTTGCATATTCCGCTGCAGCCAATCAGGGCGCCGCACTGACGTGCTCTCTTATACAGACTTGTAAGCCTGGGGTATGATCAGAGGAACGTTGGAAATGATGGGAGTTGGTTAGGATGACGTTCCTGGATTAAAGAGTTGATCAAATGCTATTTTGGACGGATTAGTCTATAAGGAGGATGGCGGGACAAGACCGGATAGACGTTATGATGGTTGGTTTTGGAAAAAAAGGGTGCTTGGCGGTGCATGGCGGCGGTTATGAAAACACTGTATGCAGTATCCCACGCCGCCTTGATTTGAGAAGACTAAATAGATGAGCCCGGTAAATAAACAGGCTCCGAGGAAAGGAATATGTAAAGGGCGGGTCAGTCCAGGTACGCCCATTTCTGACCTGACATGAGGTGTTGTTGTTGTTCTTCTCGTTCCACATTCTTGTCTTCTTTCTTTCTGTTTGTTCTTTTTTGATATCCATCTCCGTTTACATCCGAGTCTTGCTGGTTTTCAGACTTTATCCATTATCAGACATGTCAAGCAACGATACCTTTCCCTTGAGTGGTCAGGGTTCCGATGACAGCACGACTGTCGTCGATGGGACCGACCTTGGTGCTGCTGGAAACTCTTCTTCTAACAGTGGCATCTCATCTGGTGGCATGGTGGCAATCATCGTGATTGTGGTTGTTGTTACCATCATGGGAGGTTAGTCTTTGATATCCTAACTACTTGCCCATGCATCTTGCTAACCATAGTGACTCCACTTGACTAGTTGCTGGCGCAGCTCTTTTCTTCATCGCTAAGAAGCGCGAATGGAAGGTCCGCGAGAAATTCCGTAAATCAGCCCGCAAAGTCGTCAACGCCCTCACTCCCCGTCGTTCAGAGTTCCCCCGTTCAGTAAAGGGAGGCCAGTCACGACCTGGTAGTCACGACAAATTCGACAATGTACCTCCGACACCGCGGTTGAGTCCAGAGGATGTCCAGAAAATCTTATCGGAACATGCAGACAGAGACCTGGAAAAGGGAGCAGTGACAAAGAAGTCGAAAGCCCCGTTCAAGTGGGGCCGGTGATGGTATTACACGAGGTTTAGGGCTTATGATGGTGATATTAGGGTTTATTCAATACATATTGGTTCATGATTTCATGTCTTATCCCAGCTAGTCTGTGAATTTCCTGATTGAGAAATACATCAGCGATTTGTCACCTGCCGGAGGAACCATTACAGTTGGCAGGATGTGCCGAGTGACGGTTCGGATGTTACTATACACGCTCCAAATCGGGTCTAAAAACAATTGGATAGAGAGGCAAGGTTCAGAGTTTAAATGCTGATGATTCTATGTGCGTGTCTAACGACATATTTTCTTTTCAACTCCACTTTGAACGTATGAATGATGGTTTAAACTTGTAACTACAATTACGTACATTTTACACTTTAACCCATAATAAATCGCCCCAATCGCTTCGGGTTACGCTATCGGTTCCTAGTCTACGCTCCATTTGGCGCATTGGCTGTAACGTTCAGACTTGCTATCGATTCTGGAAAGCCTCTCCATTTGCCGATTGCATCATAGCCAGGCCAACGATTTTGGCATTTGCCTATTATAAATTTGTACCATTAATTATCACCACTGCTACGACACGACCTTGCATTGCTATCTACAGCTCACCTAATTCCCAAAAAAGACGCAACCCGACCACCACGATCGAGCCAGTCTACCCACGGCAGCATGGAATCCGGCGAATACTCCACAAACACGCTAGCAGTCGTATGTTTCTCCCCCAATGAATATACACATGGCGCGCAACCATAAACTAACCTGCGAAATGCTTTTTGTAGGCCAACATATCCTCTATTGTTTTCCGCGTCCTTCACATCACCATCGACACCCGGCGCAACGCCAACGGTTCTCCACAAACTTTTGAGAAACTCGCCCGCGATGCCGGACACATTGTCATATGGGAAAACCGGCGGCGCTGGGTCTGGCACTTCCGCCCTGTATATACCGACGAACAGACCGACAAATTGCCCACAGAATTGCCAACGGAACCATTAGACATACCCGGCTATCAAGTCAATTTGTTGAAGGTAGCCAGTTACGAACCTGCGGCTTTGGCTAGGTCGCGACCACCAACAACTCCGGTTGGACCGGGTGGACCACTTCAGCAGCAGCAACAACAAGCACAACAGTCGCAACAATCGCAACAATCGCAACCAGCGACGCCCGAGACACGTGAATTCAGAGGGGAGCCGATGATACTCCCAGGGATGACGGTTGGAGACGTACATTTGTTATTTGTCTCCGCGCTTCAAGTTGCCTTTGTCAGTCTTTTAGCGACTAAATTGGATGGGCTGCCATTAAATGACCGCACACTTCTTCTCCCTATCGATCAGAATACTATATACGAAACCAAGGCCAATGGCGCGGCAGCAGCAACTGTATACGTTTCTTTGACTAGTTTTGGAGTATTGAAAGTCAGCGTGGCTGTACGGATACAAGATGGTTTACGACTTCTCGACAAGGCGCTTGAGAATGACCGTACAATCACAGACACCCCAATAGTGATGGCACCGTTGGGACACCAAGCGCGATATTGTACAAGTCATCAGATCGGAGCTAGAGATTCATCACAACCGCCAAACACACCTGCATTCAGACCTGCCGACGCCAAAGCGCAAAAATGGCGACTAATGATGGGGAAAATGATGATTTCCCGAGGAGTTCCACAACATATAGTTGATGACGGACCATGGGTAGACGTTCAGATGGTGGCTAATGATTCCCTTGACCCTAAGGGCCGATCAAGGGGGGCCTTCATCATCCAGTGGCCCATGAAGTTGTGTGTCCGGCGACGGGTTGTATGTCACAAGTCGCGGAGCACTTTGTGTCCAGACCGAGATGTGTTGATGGAGGCGAGGAGATGGCTCATGGGATCGGAAGAGCGCGAGGAGATTATCGCCAGAAGGAAAGCAGAACGGGAAGCTGTTGCCAATGCGAAAGCGGAAGAAAAGAAGCAGGAATTGCGGGAGATGCATAGACAGACACAGTTGCTTATGAAGCAGACTTATATGTCGATTCCAGAGCTACAAGCTTCACAGCAGGCAGCGAGAGAAGCTGCTGCCGCACAGAGACTGCTTAAGGGCCAACGGAGTGGGCCTACATCGGCGGCATCAACAGTTAGCAGTGGGAGCGTCGCGAGACCACCAAGTAACATGTATCCTACTCCACCAGATGGAATCAACAACATGTTAATTGGAGGCTCGTCAGCGATGTTTGGGGATGACTTGTCTTTAAGTCCAGCAGTGACTACGATTATCACATCCCATGAGTCGGCTCATGAGGCTATAGACCATTGGCCACCAAGCGCAGGCTCGATCTCGAGTTTGTTTGATCCAAATGGGTTAAGCGACGGTGATACGATGCTTGCCGGTCTTGGGACGGGTGATATCTTAGACGAAGACTCATCCATGGGACTTGAGACCTCGTCACCAGTTCATGGCCATCTCCCACAATTACGAGAAAGTTTCGTCGAGTCGCCACAACCAACAGATCCATCCAAGATGATAATGCCACCGCCGATGTCCCGGGGAATTAAACGTGAACCGGGAGTAGCTCCTCTATTCGTCAAACCCGAACTTCGCCATGCGCGAAGCCTCGGCGACAACCTTCACCAAACGATAGCTCATGGACGTGTCCGTGCCGTGTCCATGTCGCAAAATAACAGGATGAAGCGTGGTGCTAGTCCATTTGGACCCGATATCGTCTATAAACGACTTCGGGCTATTGTACCACAAACAGCACTGCCAATACACCCGGCCAAGGTTCGTAAGGGCTCGGTGTTCAATAAAGTTTCTTTTGATCAGACTTTGCCTGTAGCGCATGGCAAGTATGCCAAAGGAGGTATCTTCTCGGTTAGCTCGCCACCTAGTAAGCGTAGTGTTAGTGAGACAGCTGCTCCAGCATTGACGGACTACCTGAAGTATCATGGAAAAGTTCGAAGACAAGCAAAGGGAAAGATAGGGCCAGGATCTGTTATTGGTGGCGTACTCCAGAGGCAGAGACTTGCCAGAATGGGGTCAGTACAGTCCTTGGAGGTTGCCACGAGGGTCTCCGATTCGAGTTTGGCGCGGATATCAGGAGACGATGATGAGATTCTATCAGATGCAGATGATGACAGTGAAGTTTCGGATGCCGAAGGAGGGGCAGGTCTGGATGAGATTTCTTCGCCTTTCAAGTGGGAGGAGGGATCTACCCGGAGTCCACCTGTTCAGGAGCCAGAAGAGCCAGAACCAGTTTCGACAGCTGAGGCACCGGGTTTACATAAGAGATCACCGGCTCATTGGCTGATGTCCAAGTATCTGGCCGAATCGGAGCCACTCCCTTTTATGACACAACTTTCTAATACCGCATTGGTTGGAGTTGCGCAGGTTTTGGCACAACAGACAGCTACTGGGTTCTTGGATATTCCCGCGGACAGTATGGATGGCCATGGTCATTTAACGACATGCCAAGCCCGGCGTCTGTCTTCGGTGTTGGGACGTAAGGTAGTAACTGCCTTGGCAGAAGTTTTCCCAACGAGTCTCCGGGAACCCGAGCATCTGACTCTACGTGCCTTGGCAAACACTACGGACCTTACGTATCACCATCAAGCCCTTCAAGCGAATGCTAGTATATCGGCTATGCAACAACAACGGGTTATACGTCCGGGGGCGCGTGAACCAGAGAAACAGCCAGCCATATTCACAATCATGCCCGGACATCTTGAGATGCGTAGAGCCGATACCAAGATGTCAGTGTTACCACCCGCCATTACATTCTGGGAAAGTGTAGGTTTATCCCCATTGCACGGACCGAAGAGAATCACTGCGATGTGTGTTTTTCCGGATGTGGAAGGGATGGACGACGATTCTGCGTGGTTCCTGGACAATATGAAGATTGCGTATGAGAGTATGAAGTTGGGCACTTTTGAAAAGTTCTCTGGTGAGCCAGGCATTGATGAGGGTCTTGTTCGTGTAAAGACTGAAATGAGACCAGAGATCAAGGATCGAAATGGGATGTTTGTAGGGCCGTATCCGTACATTTCGCCTTCTCTGGCTGAGAAAGCTAGTGCGATTGTTGACGCTTTGGAAGCTTACGGAGAGACTCAAAAGAATATTGTGCTTTTCTTTGTGTATTGGCCAATGTATCCGGCGAGTATTACGGAAGCTTGTTATGCATTTTATCAGATTTCGGAGTTGTATAAAAGCATGACGAGCGCTAATGAGTTGGTTCTTCAACTTGTTCCTATTCAGACTATCTCATCTTCCGTGTTGGCCACTGGGGAGGATACTCGAGAACTTAACACTATATGTCTTGAGACTTATGACCGATGTACTACATTCGCAAGTAGTCTTCCGGTGCCATCAATCCTTTTAGATGAGCCGGTGCAGCGGAGCAACTTGGAGTTTAAGCTGTCGGCACCTACAGAGTCTATCTTACATGAAAATTCCAGTATGCACGTTGCTTATGCAAAGTCTCTTGATAACCGTTGGATCGCAGTCTCTTGGACTGACAGTCGTGGTTTCCAACAACAGACACTTACCTACTGCATGCACCGGAAGGGATCTCGTGCTGCTGGACTCACTTGGGCCGAAGTAGCCGGGAGCATTTGGCAAAACACGATTGAGATGATTTCCATTTGGAAAGTTCGTTGGCGCGTAGTCATCACCAAGTGTGGAGCAATGGACCAGGCAGAGGCTGATTACTGGGTTCAGTTAGCACAGATGGAACGTACGGCACAGCTTTATGTTGTACTTTTAGCTGTGGATTCTGCACCGGGGATGCAACTGTTGCCTAAGAAGACGCAGTTACAACCAAAGATTACACCCGTCGTTCCTAATGCGGGAACGGCGACGACGACGAATACTGGGTCGACAAATGGTAGTGTCAGAACATCAGGAGTTCTTAGGGGTTCTCGCAGTTCTGGCCAACAGTCGACTATGTTACCACCTGGGAATAGACATTTACCGGCCACTCCGCAGACGGCAGGTTCTCCTGGTGGTAATTCCAGCCAGGTGATTGTTCCACCGAATGCACCCAAGATTGTTAGGGTGTCTGTGGAGTCGGAAGAGAGGTCTATGTCGGTTGACGGTGAGGCACAGTACCGGTTAGCTGTTGAGCCTACACCGGGTCAACTTACTTCGGGACCTACTCGGACAGCATCTAGCCCGGCAACACACGGCGGTCCATTGACACCTACACCTACCCCGGTACCAGGGACTCCGCCAGTATCTAGCAGTGCCACAACACCTAATGGCGAGGCAATTGGAGATCCTGATGGAGATGCGGTACTTATTGATGTGGCGGAACAAACATGGGGTATTGTCCTTTGTCACCGTCTGAATAACTCTGCACAACCTGCAAGACATAACCTTGCGCTAGCATCAGGTTATCTTGTCAGAAGAGGGGGTATGAGACAGGAAGATGCACCGGTAGCATTAGAGGTCAATCTGGTATGGATGGACGGTTCTGGAAGGGGCGTGGAAATGCAGTTGAGAGAGATGTTGAAACAACTCCGGGGGTTAGTCACATTAGCCAGGGTACGGGGGACAACGGAGGTTGGTGATTGTCGTCCTTGGCATATAGCAGCAGCGGAAAAGAGTGTACAGGTTTTGTATGCTTTATTGTAGATTTTAATGTAAACGATAATGACCTAGTTTTCCCAGAAACCAGGGAAAAGGTAATCTACATTCTTCATAGCCTCCTCAGAGCGACCCTCGGGCTTAGTCATGAACTTAACAGCACCCTGAACCGAACCCTCCCACTTCTTCGCCATGACAACATCGCCGTCAACCTCGGCGGTCAATCTGTTAAGAACAGCACCAATCAGGTTCCGTGCGTTGACGCCGTTGTGGGTCATACACTTGATGACCATTTCCACGTTGACGTCCTCAGTGCTATGCCAGCAGTCATAGTCCGTTGCCATGCATATCATCTGGTACGCAATCTCAGCTTCCCGGGCAAGTTTGCCTTCAGGGAGGGCGGACATGTTGATGACAGAGCCGCCCCAGGACCGGTACATGTTGGATTCGGCGCGGGTGGAGAAGGCGGGACCCTCTGTGATGTATGTTAGTATTTTGGTTTTCCGGGAGCGGGAAAGGAAGATACGTACCCATGCAGATGATGGTTCCCTCGTTATGCATAACGACACCGTCACCAACCATGGCCGACGCACACTCCTTAACAACAGTCGCCAAACCCGCATCAAAAGGGTCAGCAAAACCCACATGTCCAACAACGCCCTTCTCAAAGAAAGTAAACGGTCTAATCCCCTTGGTCCGATCAATAACCTGATCAGGCACACAGAAATCCATCGGCTTAATCTCCTCTCTCAACGAGCCGACGGCCGAAAACGCAATGATACTGCGCACACCAATGTGTCTGAGGGCGGCGATGTTGGCGCGCGCGGGCACCTCATGCGGGGCGAACTGGTGGTTAACGCCGTGGCGGGCAAGGAAGGCGACGGGCACGTCGTTGTGCAGACAGATGGAGATGGGGGAGGATGCGTGGCCCCAGGGGGTGAGGGGGTTGACGAGGGCAACGGGGGTGAAGCCTTCGATTTTGGAGAGGCCGGTGCCGCCGATTACGGCGATGCGGACGGGGCCTGGAGGTGGTTAGATTTGAGGTTTCTAGAGGAGGGGGAGACGTACGATCGAAGGTGGTGGGAAGGTCGGACATGGTTACGTTGTGGTTGGTAGTTAAGTACATGTACTTTCACGATCCCGAACTTCACGAGGTTAAATCTTCAACCCCGCTTACCTCATTCGGCACTACCCCCACCGAGGACACCACGAACCCAATCGGGAAATACTGATTGGCTAGTGGTAAGACAAAACCCCGAACCCTAGAAATTATGAAGCGTGCAATATAAAGAGAAGATGTCGTTATTGAGGCATGATTTAATAGAACAAGATATGGATGGTAAAAAAAGTAAGAGACATTAAAAGAAATAGAAACAGAGAGTATCAACAACATGACCAAATAAAAAAACGAGAAAACCCAAACAACCCAATGAAAAAAAACAACCATGACAAAAAAAAATAGATCCAAAGAAAACAAAGACAAGGAAACTCTATCCAATCACTTGTCTCGCACCCTCCTTACCCAAAACTCCCCGTTCTCTCGGCTTCGGACTATGAGCTCTCCCCTTCTTCCTCGAAAAGAATCCAAACACGCCGCTTCCTTCTTTCCCTTCCTTACCCTGACCGCCGGCATCAGTCGGCAACGTAGCATCTTGTCTCGCCAGATCCGACCAGCTAGAGTGGCCATCCAAGGTCAACTGGACACCACCACCGGCCGTCTGGACCCGTTTTCCCGCGACATGTTTCCGGATGAGATCGGTTTGCACAGGCATGGGTGCTGGTGCGGAGTTGGCGTGGCTGCGAGAACTGGAGGCGCCGGCACTAGGTGTTCGTTGCATGTGGGCGTTGGTGGGCTGGGCGAGATGCGTGTGGGAGTGTGAGTGTGATTGGACGATGGCGGTGTCGGATGTCATTGCCTGGCCAGGCGTCGGGTGACCTGGGGAATCGAGGCCTAGTTTCCGGAGAGCGGCGACGGTGTAGTCGAAGTTTTTAAAGTCGGTTTCAATCATCTTGTATAACTCATCCTCACGAATCTCCTTATCAGTAGCGTCATCCTTGAGACGTTCTCTTGGTTTCTGGCGACGGGCGCGGGCTTCTAGGGGTGCTTCTTCGAGGAGAAGTTCCTCGAGATCGTAGGTGGCGTCGAAGTTTGTTTTTTCCGAGGACGGGACGAAGACTGGTTCGAGGTATTTGTTCTCGAGGGCGACGAAGTCGATGGCGGAGAAGAATTCGTTTTGCGTAAAGGATTCCCAGGTGTCACCGAGGCGATGTGACGGGTCTAATTCGAGGGCTGCTGTCATGGCGTGCATGCAGGATACAGATACTGGCGGCTGGGTAATTGGGAATCGTGGTCTTCCAGCCTGTACTGAGGCGGACAGCGAAGACTCAGAGTGGCCTTCGAATGGGCGTTTGTTGTAGATGCATTCGTAAAATACAACACCTAGAGACCACCAATCGGCGCGCACATCATAGCCTTTTCCTGCATATACTTCGGGTGCAAGGTATGCCAATGTGCCCGACTTACTGGACAGTACACGGCCTGGTATCACGTCGGAAGCAACATTCTAGAAGGCGGGGAAGAAGAAAAAAAGACCACGTGGTTAGCTCCTGGCACGAAAATCGGGACAATAGTACAGAAAATCCAAAATGCCGTCACATCACACAAACGAGATTGGACAGACTAGATTTGGATTTGCCGTTTTTTGACATCTTGTTGGATCCCCCCCTCCGGAGTTGAATTGGGTGGGTTGGTAGGTAGTTTCTCTTCAAGGCACTTACAAAATCAGTTAAATGCACGTGACCGTCGGCGTCGAGAAGGACGTTATCGGGTTTAACGTCACGGTGAATGATGCCTTGGGAATGGACATAGCGAAGGGCACAACCGAGCTCAGCGATCCAGAAGCGGACGGCCTCTTCGGTGAAAGTTTTACGGGAGATGTGGAAGCGGAGATCGCCACCGGACATGAGATCGACTACGAGGTACATGTATTCGATGTCTTGGAAACTGTAGCGCAAGTTACAGATGAAGGGGTGGTTTACGTGTTCGAGCATGCGGCGTTCACGGATGATGTTCCGGGCACTTTCGGAGCGGACGACTATAGTGGGGGGACGGGGTTTGAGTTAGTTTTTTTGGGGGGATTGGTTTTTTTTTTTGGGTCCGAGCTGGAACGGATTTCGAAGGGTGGTGGTGGGTGTAGTGGCTTACCTTCATCTTTTCGGATATACTTGAGGGCAAAGGAGAGGCCGGTATCTTTACGTTCGACTATGCGGACTTTACCAAAGGCTCCACGACCAACTACCCGTAATAGACGGAAATGGTTAAGACTAACTTCACCGTCGAGATCGGCAAGCTTGCCCTGACTGTTGCCCATCACGAAGGGTGTTCTGGGCGAACAGTTGGGAGGATATTAAATAATAAGAAAGAGATGTGGTGAGATATTGACTTTATGAGCTTCTCAAGGCGGGTGATTTGTCGTAACGATTGTGATGTGGCCTTGCTACTGGTGATATATTCGGGATGTATGTATATAGACGTAGTCGGATCTCGTATAGTCAAGGAAAAAAAGCGAGTGAAAGAAAGAAGTGTAAATGACGATTTCTGGTGGCCGATGACTTGAAACGTATGTTGGGGGTGGCTGGTAGGTAACGACAGGTTCTAAAAGGATAGATAACTTTGGCGACGTGAATGTCTCGGCTGGCTCAGAATCGATAAGCTCGTGACGAGTTCGGAAAAAGAATAAATGGATATTAAAAAGAAAAAAAGGGCGGAGTCTTGCGAAGAGAGTCAAGGTAAAATAGACAAACAAGCAGGTGTCAAAACTTGGAAACAAGCAAAGTAACTAACGGTGTGGCAAATCCAACATGTGGCCGAGACGGATGACGGACGGGGCCAAAGGGTTAGTGCGGTAGTGCGGTAGTTGGTGTATAGGTTTGGCGTAAAGCGGATTGTTACGCAGTTCAGTGCATTGGAATCGATAAGAATAAAGGAAGAAAAAGAGAAGACTGTCTTGAATTCAGAGATAGAGAGAATTGAAGAAAAGAAGGATTTGTATTGTATATAAAAGTAAAAAGAAAAAAAAAAAAGGAGCCAAGATAAAAATGAATTAATTGGTCAACTTTATCTTTCCCCTCAGCTAGTTTTTCGTTACTTGATGGATAAATGGTATAATGTGGCACTTGTTTCGTTTGTCAAATCCGTTAGTTCACACAGATAAAAAAGAAACGAACAGAAAATCAAACTGGGTTCAACGACAGACAGACAGCCCAGGCCAGACTAGCCTTAGGCCCATGCCATGAAGCTACGCAACCACAAGAAGAAGAAGAAAAGAAGAAAAATGGAAAAGTATCCATGGATAGGATGGACCCGTCCTTGCATTCGTGCATACAAGCCAAGCGATTTCTCTCGTTTTATTTCTTGGACTTGGTGCTGATTGTAACTTGATTTGGAGAATGGATTCTTGGTGCTTGGATGGTATATGCAGCTATCAACATAATGAATCCCTTTACTCCATTTTCCTAGCCCTCTTGATGTCCGTTTTTGACTTTCTCTTTTGCATGTGAGGCTTGACTAGACTGCTTGAGCACTGTCTTGTAGCTGTGAACAGCTCGGTGGCTCGTACCTCTTTTTTTACCCGGTCAATCATGAGTCCGTCCACCGTTCGTTCGTATCCTTCTTCTTCTTATTTGTCGATTCTTTAGCCACCCTGCTTATCGTGCTTGAACAAAAAGTGAACGTCAACGTCAATGCCCGTCATGAACCATGGATACACATTATTACGCGCTGTCGTTTTGTTTTTCAAATTCAAAGCTCTCTACTACCTAGACAAGTTCATTCTTCCATATTTACGTCATTGAAAGAAAAAAAGCCCCTCTTCGTCTAGAAATTCATAACTAAAGCTATCTTAGCTGTCTACCTAGTTAAGATCCCTAAACTACCTAATCAAGTAGTCGGTCCCACCGAAAAACAATGGCTTTCAAGCTTCACTATTCCCGTTTTGTCACGTCCGTCCGATGCTACAGATGCTGAAGGAATACACTGGAAATCCACGCTGTGAATGCCTCAAGCGGGTCACTTGAAACTTGCAAAACACTTTGCCCTCAGCTCGACGGCCGGGACTAAACGGTAAGTCAATGTGCCGGGACCAGCCTTGTCGAATGATGTGTTGTTTTTGTTTTTTGTTTTTGTTTTTTTGTTTCTTTCTGCATGTCATGACTTGCATTCTTCACATGTGTTTTCGTCTAGGTACAGTACATATGTATGTAAACTCCTTCTTCTTTGATTCTTCCATGACCCCCCTTCTTCCATGCTTCCAAAATCCTTCTTTTCTTCCCACGAATCAGTCTCATCTTCCAACAAACCATGTTCTACTCCCCAGCTTCTGGAAAATCAGGAGACTAACCCACCTAAACCACAAAACCAAAGACCAACTAAAAAGCAAAACCACAAAAAAACAACCCATGTAACCAACATCCTTACCATAAAAAAAAACACAAGTGGAGAAAAGGCGATGCCGAAAGGATGCGGAAAGAAAAACGACACCCACGAGGTCCTAAACAAATCCCCCATAAACACTCCACCTCTACCTCTAAAACATGGTCATCCTAACTTCCCAAATCATCAGCTCGATTCCCTGATTCTACACATCCTCCCAAATCAAAACTGAGCCCCGCGTCCTTACCGGATATCCTCATCATTCAAGCAATGATGCGCATCTTCCGCCGTAACTCAACGCCAGTAATTTCCTTCTAGAAAAACACCTGACCTCCCGAATTCCCGACCGAATAGACCCGCCGAGCCCGTTCGTTTTGTGTCGGCTTTATACTGATATACCCGATTTTTCGTTTGTTTGCCATAGTCGTTTGCTCCTTACTGTATGAATCATAAACTACATACATACATCGCGTACCTGCATCGCTACTTTAAAACTCACATTCAAATGTGAACCCCTCCATCACTTCGGCTCCCCGCCTCGTCGGTCATCTGCGAAGCCATGTAACCATCCGCAACCCCTCAAAATCCCTCCTGTGCTTCCTGTTCCTCTCCTGAGTCCTCCCTTATTCATTAGACACCTTCCCGCCCCGCCCCTCTGTTCCTTCAAACCCCTTCCCTTGCGAAAGACACCAAAAAAGACACCTTTGTGATGACAAGTGTGACGACATGACACCACACCACTTCCTTCAACGAATCGCAACCACCATCCGAACAAGAACCAAAAAGATCATCGAAAACAGTGGGGTCTTGCCGTGGATCGAACACGGGACCTCTCGCATGCGTTGCATTAGGGTGGACCCTAAGCGAGAATCATACCACTAGACCACAAGACCTGGTATTTGTTGGTGGTTTTGGTGATAACAGAGGCTATGTAGTTTTTGCCCGAATGGCGGTGAAGAGCTCCTCTTTGTCTGGTCTTGGGAGGACCTCTATACTTAGGCATTCTCGCAATTGCCGACCACCCAAGGGAGGATTCTAGGAGGACAACATAAACTGGGGGTTTAACTTGTCTGGAGAGCCGTCGGGCCAAAATGAAGTTGGCATCCCGGTATCTTTCGTTGAGTGGTCGGCAATTGCACAACAAAGCGGTGAAGAGCTCGGCTATGACATCGGGTGTTCCGGCTATGGGTGTTTAGATACCGCTTAAATGATACATGCAATATTGCTTTATATGCGGCCGCAAGACTGAGATCCAGTTTTAAGTTGCCGGTGACATGTCATGCATGTTGTTCAAGTGTAAATCACTCGACGAGGTATATTGGTTTTGTGATAAGCGAGATATGACAAGATGAAGATAACGGAATGTCATGTGGGGAGTAAAGGACATGTAGAAACGTCACTCTATTACCTTCGTTTGCTTGTAAGTCAGGGTGAGATGTGATACTCTTTGACTGTCATTATATCTTGCGGATCGGGCCTAGTGTGATATCCGTCACTCCGTCGTCAAGTATGGTTTACAAAAACAACATCGTCAACGAAGCTTAGGAAGAGGACCAGAGTGTTGTACGCCGCTCTCGCTCATTGACGGGATTCATGCCGCAAGCCGACACCCTCTAGATATTTATTTCGACACCCACCAAGATAGATGTCAAGATTTTGCGGGAAGGTTTCACAGGACATGCATCGTCACCAGGCCCTAAGTTGGTCACAGGAGGGCTCCTTGGCCAAATGCACTCGCATCTCCTCACCTCTCGGGACTGGCCCAAAGGACGACACCTTTGGGATTAGACGCGTCGGGTGATGTCGTCGTATTGATAGTTAGCGCTGTTCAGGTAGACGATAAATAGTACAACAACAACAACAACATCCGTCGTCAAGTGACTCTTTGAATAATTTATCAACTGCCATCTCTTTGATACAACAATCTGAGATTTCTATCACTAAACCTAACGTTCTACCACTTTAATCCGACGTCAACACTATCTTGTTGTTACAAATTATAGTGGAGTTCCATTTGACATCATGTTGTGTTACACAAGAATACAACGTCACCATCCTATATGTCACTACCACCACCTGAATTCATGGTGATTACAATCAAATACGCACTATTAAACAGTGTAATTTCACTTGTCTCTATATACCATCTACAAGTAGTCAATTATAAAAGTCGCACTATCATTTTATAATGACACTCGAGATCGGTATCCTCCGGTATCGGTATCTCGACTGGGCAACTACCCAATCTTATTGGTACTACATCAACCAACCAACGACACATTCCATTCTTAACATGACGAATTCTCAAGTGTCATCTCACATCACCATTCATGCCACTGTCACTTACTTTTGAATGCTTACTCTGTACGGCTAGGGCTTACAACATATAATCCCCCCATCACGTCAAACAACCAAACCCCATGTTACACCATACAATTCAAACAAAAAAGTAAATCCGCCCTAACTCACCATGATGCCTCCACAAGCATCAACAAAAAAATCACGACCAAAAACTCAACCCCGAAGAAAAAGAAACTGCCTTCAAGCGGATTTGAACCGCTGACCTCGACATTACTAGTGTCGCGCTCTGCCAACTGAGCTATGAAGGCCTTTATTGAGAAAGTACCCCCCAAACCGCCATTATATTCTCCGTTCAATTCAACTGCCGGTCAGACCTCTTCCGGCACAGACCCGACATACACCCAACATGAAACCAAGCACAAACAGGATAACCAAAGATGCACAATTCCAAACACCAATGCCATCTCAAACGCTTTTCTCGTATGTATGCGCCAATGACGATCAACGCCATGTGGGTGTTGTGAATACGAGTTATGAGAAACGTGTTTGTACGCGAGATTTGAATTGTGGTAGGTTACGAGCGGGTGTTTGATAGTAGTGTGGGTGATGATAGACAGGAAGCTTATGCCGACTGGAGATTACTGTACTAGTGTGGTGGATTGTTTCCTGGGATTCTTCCCGTGGCGGCATTGTGGTGACGGTTGTCGTTGGGAAGACCGGTAGAGAACAAGATGGGGAATATCAACACCACGCCGAAGATTCCTCATGTCGACATCGGTCTCCACGGGTCTCGTCACTATCAGTATACCACGAAATGCCGCGCAAGCCAACTCTGCAGCAAACTAGCCAAGAATTACGCCCCTCCCGAGTGCACCAAACTGCCAGGAAACCTGCATTCCACAAGGCAGTTTGAAGGGGTCCATCAATCCCGCCAAGTCTTGACTTCTCACGTCCCGCTCATTGCACACTCACTACACGCCCCTCGTCTTCCGATTTGTGCGCATTTCCGCAAGTCGGCCTACCGGCTAACTCCCGATCGTCATCTCCTGTAAATAAGAATGGGCGTGCACCCAAATTCCCAAGAAATCAGCTGGCAAAGTCCGCGAATTGGTAGGTGCACCCGCGGGCCCAAAAGTAACAAGGCGATTGCCGTTTGGGACATGTTGAATCTTCCAAATGGGGGAGGCGTTGTGTTGCTTGGCTGTTCATAGCTATGAGATGGATATCTTGGGAACTTGTTAGTTAATGCTGGTGTTGGGGGCGAATAGTGGCTTCTGTGGTTGTAAAAATGTGGCAGAGGTGGAAATGGTTGGTGTAGAAAAGGAACATGAAGTTGAGACGGTCAGGGTTCAGTATTCCATGATGCTTCTAAAGGCGTTATTGGCGGTGTGGCGTGGCTTCTTGGATGAAAGTGTACATACAACATATGTTGTATGTAAGGGTCATTCATTGCGAATTTACAGTTGGTGGAACGATTTGGTGGCGCTCGGCCATGAAGATGTGGCGGTTAGACTCGGTAGTTGGTACAAACTGTTACAGGCACAAGGAAGAGCAGCACTATGTACTGTTATTGGTGGTAATCTTAATACGATTTGTCGTGAAGAAGAGAAGACTAACTAGATGACAGTCCATGACTGATAGCAACTATCATGTATACCCAAGTACCGCTCCTGCTCCAACAGGCCTCTTAGTCATTCAACACCGAAGCTTTCCCGATAGGCTTCTTCACGATCCGTGCACAGATGTACTTCCTCACACAAACAACAATTCGCACAAAACTGTAAAATATACATACATACGTACATACATACAGTACTTGAATCTCACTCATGACGTACGGCCTCGATAAACCGTGTACATACATATTCCCCGACAAGCATAACAAGACGCGCGCGACCTGCTGCAATGCCAAGTATCAAAGTGCATGGCAGGCGATGCTGCAACGGCCACAAGTAAAGTTAGAAATCTTCAAGCTCTTCAGGGCCATAATTAGCAGATTCTGAGTGCACGTATCAGAGTGTACATCCCCCGCGGTTCGGCTATCATCTCAACATGCTCGGTTCTGGAAACGACAAATCGGATCACCGACCAGATTACTGTGAAAGGCATTCGGGTTACAGATATTTCCTGGGTTTTCTGCATGGCATAGTCAAAGTCTATTATGGTGTGGGATCAGGGGATGACCGGACGGTCTGTGAATTGGCGTGGGTGGGCTGGAATAAGGCCCGGGCTTTGTGCATCTTGGGATGGATACAGAGAATTCAAGGTGAGGTGCTTGAAACACATAAGGCGCAAGGAGAATACAAGCCAAAAGGGTATCGGGATGTGGGTATATGCAGATGCACGGCGCAGATGTGGTCATGGGGGGCATGATCGGTGTAAGCAATACATATGTACATACATATCTGCACATGTACATATGTAGATGACGTTATACGAAGTGCAATAAGCATCGAAAATGCGGTGACGAACAAGAGGAGCCATGGGATGAGGTTGAATTAGAGGGGTTGATCTGATATGCACCAACGATTTAGTTCCATCGGATATGACGGAGGGGTTCCCTCATGTAAGTCCCGGTCTAGTCTGAAGCAACCCCAATAAAAAGGTTCTTCTCGAAGACTTTCACAAACCAGCAACTGTAACAATAAAGGTCAAAGCCCACAAGCCAAGCATCTTGGCCCGGAGGCCATGGAAGAATTCAAGCGGCAAACTGCCTGGTTGCCGATATTACCACCATGCAGTCGGAGAGATTTCTTTTTTCTTTATTCATTTGCTGTCGGAGAGATACTGAGCCTCGCTTGTGAGTTTAAAAGGCCCGAGCTGGTGAAATGTGGGGTGTGAATGGGGGCGGATGGACATGAAATGCACTGGCTACAGTCCTTTGATGGGGTCATCAGCAGTCCAAATGCTGAGATCTAGCGGAAAATGCAACTTCAGGGAGGTCAATCGGGAGGCTGGAGACTTTGAAATGCGGAGAAGGACGCCTAGAAAAGTCGCCGTAAGGATTCTTTTAAACTCACCGGCCGATCCAAGTTAAGCTCGCCGTCGTATTTGCAGATTATTTACATGGCATTGCCTACTGACGGTTGAATAATTGTGGCCAACCAACAGTTGCCATCCTTTTCGGCACGTTTAAGCTTGCCTGAGATCCCCCTTTAGCCGGGCACGAGCCAAATAAGGCAGTATGGTGCGAGCGCGGCCTTGTTATTCATCATCACATCATCATCGCCCCGTTCTTCAAAGAAGAGTGAAATGGGACGTCAAGAAAAGTACATTGTCATCTTAAAGTTCAGTATGGTCACTACTTGGAGATGATGACATGTCGTTGGCACGGTCAGTAACACACGTCGTCTCGCTCCATAAGAGCTTGCGTCAATACGAGAAAATGGACGGCTTCTCATGTTTTGGCAGCTTGGAAACAAACCACAGAAATCTTGACAGCCTCGTATCCCCACTTCCAATCATGAAGGAAAAATCCTCCTCCGTTCCTGTCTGTGATCCATAGGGTCATTTTGACAATGGTAACCCTACCATATGCATAAATCCAACATCAGGGCAAGCAGCGTCAAAGCAAGCAGGGCAGACAAAGTACCGCGTTGAACATTGGTCAACGGGAAATTAAACGGTTGTCTGAGTTTTCCAATCGGATCCAAACAAACAAACCGGTACAATACCAAACACTGAGTAATTTCCCCGGCATTGGTGCAGTCACAGAAAATTACACTTAATCCCAAGAAACATGCAGAAAAATGGCTCACCAAAACAAGAAAGAAAAAAAACTTTACTTGTAGGACACATAACAATGGTCGGACGGGAATGCACTTGCCCCTCCCTCCGAGAAACCCGCTAAAGTGGCCAGGAACCAGAAAATGTCACTGATGGCTTAGCGCCAAATCTAGCCAAGGAGGAACCTGCATGAGCTCCTTCGTACGGTCACTTTTTTGATTTGGACGTGTTTTCTTGGATGCCAAGTCGTACGTATACAATTACTGTGGAACGTGGATGAATGTCAGTCAGATAAGATTGACATTCATGAGTAAGATCTTTTGTAATGGAAAGTGAATCTTGGGTTGTGATTCCTAAGATGGTTACGAGTTCGCTTTAGCCTATATTACCGCTTACACTTGGTGGTTCTGTTTATGGTTGGCCGGTTTTCTCTCCACTAGGTACTCGGGCGATTGACCCCTCCTACGGATCCACGTTCGTCTTTTTGAACATGGGCTCATATGTTCCTCTTGCCCCCGAAATCTCAATATCTCCGGGGTGTACCTCTCCCCCATATCCATGATTGCTGCCCAACTAACTCGATCCTACAAACTGTAATATCTTTTACCGCGCATCTCCAAAGATGTCAAAATGGGAAGAAAATAGGTGGTACTCCGTACACATCGTCTGTAGAAACCCCATCAACTACACCTTCCACTTCCCCTTAACACGGCCACATTTCCGTCTGAATTAAACAATCACATGAACAGCACACTATAAACTCCCTTTCCACACGGCTTATGCACCGCCCTGTTGGTCCATGGGGTAATTGTCTGCGGACCTGGAATGGCCAAAGACGACCCAAGGGGCCACGGGTGTGTATCTTGGCCCAGACCAGGGGGCGTGTATTTTGTTATTCAAGCGTGCCACGGATTGTCTGGGGAGGGGTGTGTGTGCGTCTTGTGTGATTGTGAGTCTGTGTTTTGGTAGTTTTGCGAGGGAGAGAGGCAACAATTCTGGAGCCGGGCCGCCGACAAGACTAAACTCATGTGGCCCAGAACTCGCGACATAAAAGAAGGTCGGTTGCCGCCTTTTTTCAATCCCAATCATCTTGCTATCTCTCCATCCGATATCTCATCTTTCTCAGCATATCTCTCTATTCTAAGTCACTCTTTAGTACTTACTACACTCTTTTAATTCACTCTTCATCTTTAATCACATATCATTCAAAATGCAGTACTCTCTTGCTACCCTCGCTGCCTTCGTTGGCGCTGCTATGGCCCAGACCTGGGGTTTCGACGCCATCACTGCCCCCGTTCGCGATGAGGTTCTGAACGCCGGTTCCTCGTACGACATCAAGTGGACTCCCGATACCACCTACGATGGCAAGACCGTCACCATCCAGCTTCTCGCCGGTACCAGCAACGTCACTCTCCAGATTGCTGACACCGCCGTTGGCAGTAAGTTCTTCTGCCTCTAAAACCATATCAGTCCTCCATATACTAACACCTATTTTTCTAGCTGGCATTCCTTCCTCTGCTGGTTCTTACACCTGGGCCATCCCCTCTACTCTTACCCAGGAGAACACCTACGGTTTCAAGCTGACCCTCGAGTCCGACACCTCCATCTTCCAGTACTCCAACCCCTTCAACATTGAGTTCTCGGCCTCTTCCTCTTCTTCCGCCGTCTCCTCCACCTCGGCTGCTACCACATCTGCCGCTGCCACCACCAGCTCCGCTGTCGAGACCACCTCCGCCGCCCTTACCACCGCCTCTTCTTCCAGCGCCGTTGCTACCACCTCTTCCGTCCTTTACTCCAACGGCACCACCACCAACACCGACCTTCCCGAGCCCACTACCGCCAAGACTACCCTGTCTACCGCTAAGGTCTCCAGCGGTGTTGCCTCCACCACTGGTTCGTCTGTCAACTCCACCAGTGTCCAGACCGCCGGTGCCGCTGGCAACCTCGCTCCTCTGGCTCTTATTGCCGGTGCCGTTGTCCTGGCTCTGTAAATCTGTTGATTGCCTGTTTTGAAAAAGCCTTGATGGTTACTGGGTCATGGTGTTTTTAGGTGTTTGATTCTTCTCTTCTTGGTGTTCGGTTTTTGTTACACTTTTTATTTTTCTTTTTGCATCACTTCTTCACATGAGAACATGCGTGTTTCATTTCTACTTCTTGATTCCCATTGTTAGAATTACTTTTTTAATTGCAGAATTCCAGAATGCAATAATAAATCTTTTCAGTACAACTTTTTCTTCATGCTATGTGACATGTAACCAGTGAAACCCATGCAATGACTCCATAAACCACCGGATACTACACTAAAACTCGTCCGAAACACTTAACCTTAACCATAAACTTGGCATAGAACTACCGAACAAAACACGCCATCAAATTCAACAGTCTTGTCTGAAGCAAGTACCCACCCCGCTGTTCAATTTAGATTTTTTCGTTCCACAACATTAAAGCCCCATCATATCTGGGCCACCAACGTGGCTTACCGTTCCTCTCCCTCAAACGCCCGACATTTGCAACCAAGTCAAATTCTTTTGTCTTCATGCAGGTACAAATCCGTCGCCCGTCAGCCACTTTTCTGTCTCTCCTCCTGATGCAACATGAAGGAAGCCTCCCTCTCCTCTGCCTTCTTTCGTCCCTGTTTTGATGCACACATCTGTCTTTCTTCCAGAACGTCTCCAGAAAACCCAAAAATAGTGGCGGCGTCGGCGGAGTTTCCCTTGCATTGTCAAATTGCAGCTTTACTAGAACAGGTAAAACTGCAGCACACTGTTAAACATATGCCTTAATCGACCAGGTGAGTTCCTGAATCGCCTATTCACGCCCCTCCACATCCTCCCTTGACTTGCCGTTTCTAGGCCGATGAGGAGGAAACATTGATTTGCATGCTTACTGGTGTTTGTGTGTTTCTACCCCCACCACATCCACACGCATTCACTTTTTTTTAACTCGCTTCGCCGGGGATGGCGCCTTGTTTGGGAGGTGGTGGTGTGTATGGGCGGGTGATTTGCGGCCTTCCAGTTTGGTGAACAAACGCCATTGGACGAATGGGAAACTATACGCTGAGTACTGCTACAATATACAATGTGACACTGTATATTCTAGTGACACATTGATACTAGAACCTGTTATTGGTGCCCTAAAAAAGGGAACCTCTGTGGGAGGGTCTGGTGCCACACAGAACTTGAATTTTCTCTACCAATAGGGAAATATATCGGCGTCGGGCGTTGTACTTGTATCCGAAGTCATTTCTGCCCTTGACAGGCTGAGATAGCGGCGAAGCATGTGCTCGGTTAAGCAAGTTAAAAGTACATATGTATGTATGTATGTAGATACACATTCAGCTTCGAGTGCACAATTTACCATCATTCACCAACTCAAGAGACATAGATTGTATATAACCCTTATAGTTAGGGTTGTACGGGGTATAAGGATCCAGCCCTCCCAAAAACTGCACCTAACAAAACGTTAAGAAACCTCAAATGACAAAAAGGCATACTTAAGAGGGCGGTAAAACCACGATCAAGCCGCGGAAACCATCATCAGTAACGGCTTCTTGAGGTAGCCCGCCGTGAAAAGTATGTCCTTTTGTCATTTGCTGAATCTTAACCTATTGTTTTGCGCAGTCCTTGGGAGGGCTGGATGAGGAAGAAAAAGGAAAAAAAAAACAAGAATCAAGTCAGAGAGGGGGGGGGTCGCTGCTATTTATATTTGTCGGGCGGTGAGGTGCGGTGGCAGAATTTGTACACAATTCTTTTTTTTTTATTCGAATTCTCAAGGTTGGTGTTTATTCCCAGCCATTCGCCACTGTTCTCTCTATGTACTAGTAGATGGTGTAAATTTGATGGCCAAAAGAGTCTAGCCTCCATTTTGTCCGTAGTCTCTCTAGAGGCTTCGCATGTGGATATGCAAAAGGCATGACATCATTGACCATAAGCCCTGACGTCGTCGTCTTCATTACCCCACCAAGCAACCCCGCACCAGCTATGCCACTTACATGGCCTAGGGTTGGGCATCGTTGAAGATGCTGCTGCGACCAACTTATTACTGGCCACAGAATAACTTCAGTTCGACTCCAATCTACAAGCGGTGTTCTTGATCTGATGGGTGGCATGGGATTAGACAAGATAAATCCCAGCGTCTAAGCTGGGATACTGTTCTACCCAACTGCCATCTCTCATGACAATATGGACCCTGTACATGCCTGGAGTATTTACCACTTCGAAAATGAAATTGACAAGTTTGATTTCTTCCAGCGCGAACTCTGTAAATGGTGGCTACATGAATACTCCATACAGCAGGCTGCCATAAGAATGTACATCTACAATTTCAGTAACTCCACATCTATGCCGTACGAAGAAGGCTACCTGGAGGCGGCCTCTATTCTACTACGGGCAGTCAAACTCGGCTTGCAGAAGATTTTTGTTATTGTATTTTTTTTGTTGTAGACCAGTTTTTCGTGTAGGATTTTGTCATTGTTATTTACACATGAATCACGCTAACTGGAGTTGCCTGTAAATACGGCGTCGGTCAAGACAACTTTAGGACCAGGATCACATCGGCCTTTGGCATTACTGGTAGTTGGCACGTCGTTATGATGATTCCAACATGCATTTTTGCCATTGTTGTTGTTGCACTATTTTAGTTGGCTTACGGACGTTATTGTTCTTTGTCTGCAGAAAAAGAAAGTTATTGTTTTATTTTACGTATACACTCAATAGCATTACCTGTTTATACAACCGCTCTCCAGGCAAGTTGAAATTCCAGCTGATAATGTCCCCCTAGAATCGGCCTTTGTGTAATCGACAAAAACAGGAATGCACAATTAGAGACGTCCCCCCAAAACCAGACGAACAAAACAGGTGAAAAAAGCAACGAGAGGGTCTGCACTCGGTATGGCCCGAAGACGCCCTACGAGGCCCAGGCTCGTCCTGGCATTTTTGGCGTGCGACCGATGTAGCCAAACCATCAAAAATCAGTCGCTACAGTAGTTTTCACAAATACGACACGGAGAGTCTGTGACATCTCTATATTCTCTAAATAGTGATTGATTTCTTCTTATCCATCGCCTCTGCGGTGGTAACCTCCTCTAACTCTCCCTCTGACTGTCCAACATTCAGCTAAAAAAAAAGTTTGTTCAGCCAGTAAGTCATACTTAAGCCACGTATGCCAAAATCTTCGGCATACACCAAGGGGACATGGTCTAGTGGTATGACGGATCCTTAGCATGATTGAAGCATTTGCTTCCGGCTTGGATCAGGTCCGGGGTTCGATTCCCCGTGTCTCCACATTTTTGCGTCTACGGCGACGGCCCGGACATATATGCAATGTATGCGTACCCTCCGTATCTTTTTGCTAGATTCCAATCGGAAATCAACCGGTTATGGATGAATATCCAACTATTAGATTGAACGCCGCAGTATGTTAGAGGGAAAGACTGGCACCAGTGGACTATTGTGATAAACGCATGTTATGTACCTCATTATTGTATCACTCCAGGTTGAAACTACACGACGTTGTCATGAAAAACGGTACAAAAATATTAAATATTATCGAGGTGATGCTGAATGCTTATTGGTAACGATGTATGATCAACTAAATCCTTGGATCGTTGTGTAAATTCAGGGCCAGTTCATACATGTGAACCCCCAAACGCAGGACGTGGCGTTGTAATTGTGGAACTTGAAAGGACGATTACTCGTTCAGCACTTCCATGGTGGTAATAGGCTACCCGAGGACGTGCCCATGTGACATTCGTCACATCTAACTTTCTTGTTCGTGTGCATTCCATAGTGGGAGATTCGATACAACTCATAGACGAACTAGTTTCCGGGTGACTGTCTGCTCACCGCCGAATGACGAAAAGGTGAAGGTGAGGGTCAACCACAAGCTGGCTGCATATTAAAACTGTTAAACAATACATGTCCCTCATATAATATGCCCGAATGTCACGCCGTTCCGCAGCGTTGAAGGATGTGCTGCATGTATGGGCGGTCATTCATCTGCATACTTGTCTTCCTTCCGTTAAACCATTTTTCGACCTCGTCGCCAGAAACGTCCTTCAGTGCACTGATCTGTCCAAGGACCTTCGCAAACCTCTCCCTTGCTTCCCCATGGATGTCTTTCCCGAGCATGTGCTTAGGAAGCACTTTTTTAAGCGACGATTTGGTGCCTATGAAATACATATATGGGCGTTGAGATTTACTGCCATGACTATAGAAATGCACATCAGATGGAGCGAGCACCTCTTGTAAAGTCCATGACCGCGTATTCCATTCACTTTCTCCAATAAACGCCGCCTTTTCCTTGTTATCCTCACTCGATTTGTCGTAGACGGCGTCGATCAACACAACGCAAAGATCGGCCCCCAAGTAATAGTCAAACATGTGCGCAATCCCTTCTTCAACATCGTCCGGGTCGTTCTTATCGATACAGCAGGTATCAAACCAAAAATATTCGCAGTCCGCTTTCGCGCTAAGGTCGGCAAAACGACAAAGCTTGCTATACCCCAACTTGTTGGTATCGATGTTGCCGGTCATGATTTCGTCGTAAGTGACTTCACCGTCTAAGATCCAAACATGTGAAGCGACGGCATATGAAACCTTAGGTGGGGACTCGACTATGAGAAAGGTGCCTGGCGTTGGTCCTCGACACATAAGTCTTTTAGGATATTGCCGTGGTGAAAATTTCATTTTGGAGAGCGGGGTTCTATTTGAGGTTCCATTGTGGTACGATGATGTCGCATCTGTTGGCGACGGTAGTTGGGTCATGGATGATCGTCGTCGATTGCGGAGTTTTTGTGTTCTATCACTTGAGCGACGCTTAGGTCGTGATAGTTGGGTGGAAGTATTGGTGCTAGGATCGTTTCTATGCATGATGAAGATAAAAGAATGTATAGTTGGAAAAGACTGTGGAGAGCAGGTTTGATTTTCTTCATAAATATCGATCCATGAGTATGTACTTAATCTTTATATATATATTCGTTTTCTACATCTTGACAAACCTAATTGCAGGCAAACACGATTTCCACCCATGTCACGTCGATCAAAGTTGCAATTGCAATTCACAAATTCTACTACGAAGTTACAACTACAATTCCACCAATTGACAATGAACCCAATGACCAAATGTCAATAACATAATTCCTTTTCAGGTTACAATGACAGTTTTTTTTTTATTCATTACTCTCATGCAGGCTTAGCCTATGGAGAGACTAATGACAGTTTTGTTGTTACATTTTATTAACATATTTATACACATAATGGAGTCCTTGTTATACACTAGAATCCTACAGGCACGCAGGGACATGATTATCTCTCCGGTTTTTCTCGGTCAATGACTACAATTGTCCCGACTAAGCATATCTGAAACTACTCGTTCTTCGTGTATACATACAACATAAATACATGTTGTTCGATTGTCATTTTATACGTATACGCACGCCACAGTTGGCAACTCTGTTTTGGGCCAATATTACAACTACCACTTAATTATAAAGCCAAACCAATGACATTCACGACGTGAATCAGCCTGTTTTTCCTGAGAATCACATGTGCGTATTATCCTAGCTAAAGAGATGACATAATTAGCCGGTTTGTAACTCTAAATTCATTAACATGTGTCTATCAATCTAAATAGTTACTCCATCTTCATTAAAGTTTGACCCCGACGTATCTTGGGTAGTTTATGGCGGGTCAGAGTATCTAGGTTAACGAGGGATGTGATGATGTAGCAGAACCAGTAGATTTGGTGGAAATAGTGAATTTGCAATGACAATATTCAGTGACGGTGACCTTTTCTAGGATCATGTTCACCTCTTATCATGCCAGACTTGACTCATTACAACATCCTAATCTACAGGTTGGTGAGGCCTGCTCCATGCACTTGCATAACTGACATGCCAGCAACAAAAGTCAATTATTCTAATACACAAGTGGCTTCAATTATCAATTTCAAAACATGTTAAATTCACGTACATACATAGATATACTTCTAAATCTGGCACTAACATAAAACTAAATATATTGTGTGATCATGCCGGGTGGTACAACTTTCATTCGAGGCTGGTGAGTGGGTGGTTTTATATGTATATTGTCACAATGGGTGGTACTTCTGTAACTCGTAGTCCAAAGTTCGTTCCACAAGATCAAACTGATGACCAAGTGCATATGGTGATACACAACATATCGATATTCACCATCACAATTACCACAAAGACATTTTCGCATAAACAAATATATTATAGTACAGTATTTTATGAAATAACGTAGGACGATTCATGTCGCATTTCTCTATCAGCCAGCCGATTGGAGTCGGTATTCCATGCTAACTAAAACGCACATGGCTTTGACTATGGTGAATGACGGTTATAGACCAAGTGTTATAGAAGCCTTATTGTTTCTCTCCAAAGTGAATAACACCTTTCACTCCTTGTGATGATGTCTGCGGTGGGCTTATTATTTTTCATTCCTCGACGTAAGAAGTTTTGAAAGTACGAGCCTTGATCTCGTCTTGGTAGAAAAGGCCGTATCTCTGGAGTTTCGTCTGGAATGTCCGAATCCACAAACTCATTCGACACAGAAGGGGCGATATACAATGGCCAGGATTCGTTGGGATGGCCATTTCCGATCACATGCCCAGTTTCAACTGGCGATGTAGCTTGTGTGGCTTCCATGTTATAAGTGACTGTGTCGTGTCTCTGAAAGAACAAAGGGTCGCGAGTATGGATAGTGCGGACTGGAACTCGTTCTACATAGTCATGACAATTAAAAAGCTGGTGTGTAGCCGAATTCACTCCATGCTGAAAGGGGTTTCCCTGACTATAGTCATATTCAAATGGTGGTTGTCCACTTGTCGCCTCCTCAGTTGTGCAAACCAGATCCCGGACATTTATAGGTGAAGTAGTAGGGTTGACTGCAGTTGTGTACTCACCACGTAGATTCTGATAGTCTCTATTCGTGTCGTTCAATACCATTCCTTCTGGGCGTGCTCCCATGGAGATACCAGCCGAGTGCCAGGTATGCTGAGGATATGTAGTAGTGTTGTTTCTCGTCGGGTCGTAAATGTTGGTTGGAGTTGTCATAACCACATTTATTTGATATGGTGAGAAGAGAATTCCTGGGTTGACTATAGGCGACGTCTCTTGGATGGAAGGGGAATTTTCCAGAAAACTGTCAGCTATATTCTTGGGGGTCGCAGGAAATGGTTGGGTGGGATACTGGCACACATAACTACCCATGACAGGGTCAGGTCGCTGCCCGTAGGGAGGGTCGTGGTTTTGATAATATAGGGCGTTGTTTTGACCGTATACTTGTATGTTGTGGTCGTACACCGAGGATCCTTCGGTGTTGTATCCGGGAAAGTCTTCTCTGTGTGTCCTGCCGGTGGACAGATGGTCAAAACCAGAATCCATGGCAAAATGAGTGTAAGGGCTGTAAAAGTAAAAAAGTAAGTTTAACAGGTGTGGAAGCAAAAAAAGTAATTTTATATAATATTCTTTTGTTGGTTCGCATGAGGAACGGCCCATTTTATGGCAACTTTTTGGGTGGCCTCGATGGTTATATACATGTCTCTGTATGTACTTATGATGTATTCTATATAGACTCTAGCTTTGTCGGTTCGGGGTCCATTCATGTGCATACAGATAAACGGGCGACTTTCGAGATACAAAGCGACCGCCCTAAAGTTAAATTACAATTGTATATCAAAAATAACTAGTGCTTACATGATGGTACTCTAACGGTGGCTACGAACTACATTATCTGACAGATAAAAAGGATAAAACCTGAAAAATGATTTCTAGAATATACCGGTGCTATGATCTGGCCAATGAAAGTAGAGCTGTGACATTGTCAATGTGCATTATTAACAAAAATGGGAGAATTTATAACGGCTCAAATTTCAAAGTCTAAACAAAATTGCCACATGTATCTACAACGTCAGCACACCTTTGCACTCTATCATTCACACAATTACCAATGACACTTCCTCAAGTGACACAAGTGATGATGAATATCAATTTCAATTGACACGTGACAGGGTTATATGTGTGGATGATCGACCCTACCATTTGACAACTTCTATCTGTTATGTTACGATTTTAAACATCCAAGCATCTCATGCTCGCTAATTTTGTTCCTGACGGTTCCTGTTTCTAATTTTTTTTATCTACAGAAACGTCAAACATTGAGACGTCAATCAATCATACGCATAGATCAAGATTTTCTGTCAGGCATGATGTTTTGTATTTATGTGGAGCTTCTTTTGGCCATTGTATCAACAAAATCCATTATTTCCGGCCGCTTGCCTTCAAGTTGATCAAGAAACAATACCCGAGTATATGCACATAAGGCATCCAGCTTACTCTCGGAAAGTCATGTAGAATCCATAGCCATACGGACCTTCCTATATCCCGATGAACTACCGGCCTAGATTTCAGACTCTAAAATAGTGGCGGATTACATACAAAGCTAAAGGTCCTATGGTCTCTTGACTCAACAAGAACCGACAAATCAGATGTTTCTACTGCAACGTATTTCCGTTGTTCCCAGGTTTCCGTGTGACAAATGACCAGTTTACGGGTTATATGATCCTTGCTAACAACCGCAAAGCCGGTTGGTCCCGTGATTCCTTCCGGATTTGTCGGCGATGAGCGGATATGATGGAATGCAGAAATAACCGTTCCTAGAAATTTTATTACATTGTTCATTGTCTACATATAGAAAATGATCTGGATACAGTTTCCTTTGATCTATTGTGCCTTGATGCATCTTTTTTCACGCCTGCCTTTCAATAAACATTCATCTGTCATACACATTCTAATCTTGTTGATTGACTTCTGATTGACATCACCATTAATCTTTTGTTGCACTTTATTTTCTGCATTTCAACTTGCATATACGATTCATTATCCGCTACTCCGACACCATAAACTTCATACTCTCTCTAATTTTAATCTCACGATTACTCGAACTTCGCCTGGCTGACTGTGCTCCGACCATACAAACTTCATTCACGTTTAAACTTGTCGATGTTTCCGCAACAGACCCATATAAAGACGATCCGACAGTAACGACTACATACAACGACAATAACACTAATAATCACGAATTTCTAAACACGTCCTAGCAGACCTGGCCCGGTCGCCGCCTCCTTGACCTGACCTCTGATGCTTACCCCAGACGTCTGTTCGACTAACTTGCCGCCATCTTCAATCTGACCGCACAATTGGTTCACCATTCGCTGTTTTTCGGTCTCCCCAAACGGCCGTCAGACTAGTCATCGACGTCACCATTCGCCGCGCACGCTGCCAAGAATTTGACGCTGTAATCGTGGCGCTGCCTCTTACTGCATAGTTTGGCGCTCCCCTCTAGGTGGCTTCCTCAGACGCTTGTTGACGACAACTCGGAGCAGCCCAAATCTGTGTCTTGCGCTGCCCCCAGCCAAAGAAACCCCTGACGTTGCTAACCGCCGATACGCCAGACCCTTGTGCTGGAACCACGGTCAACTTCAACGAACTCCACTTGGCACCCTGAAGAGCTTCAGACTTGGGGCCGTCCGTCGTGTTAATCCAGGTCACGGCTGATGGTCATACAATCATCTCGACGACCCGTTCACCAGGCTCGACCAAGCTATATTTACGTGCATGCTGCTGCAGTCACACTGCCTTTCCGCTGCTCGTCCTCGTTCTACTACTCATCCATTGTACTGCTGGCCCAAACTTTCTTCTTCCTTCGACCATCTTCGCCCCCTTTTTCTCCAGACGTTTTTCTGCCATAGCACATTACATTGTACATACATAATTCTGCGTACCACGTCCTTCAAAGTCACCTACCGCTTATCACGACGTGCATTAACTGCCCCATTTGACAGTATTGCTGTGTCCTGCTTTGCAACCCTCCACACGCTGACCGTGCACGCCATTGCCGCGCAACTCTGCCTCTGCCGCATTGCTCATCACTTAAACTTTGTCTGGGACAAATCTGGCTGAAGCTTTTTTCACGAACATTTGCTTGTTTAAGCATACATTACAAAAGCATCGACCGTCCGAGTACACAGTTGCGCTCGCTCCACTTGTCATATACATAAATCCCCTTTGCCGTCTGTCTCCTGACTTTTTTGTCACGCACCGGAACATCATCTTTCATCGTCATATTCGTCCCTTTTTCTTCTTCGTTTTTCCTTGTTTACTCGGACCTGCCAGACCCGCCCCCCAACAACCGGGATCCGTCATTTTCTAGCCACACAATTCACATCAGCAAGCTATAGCTGTCCAGCATCCCGCCCCCCGTCTCTCGCATGCACGAGTCGCATTTTAAGCTTCGACATTTCACTTTCCAACTCCAGCAATGGCGACTGTCGCTTCTTCCGTACCTATCCCGCAACACAAGCGAAACTCTCTTCCGGCCTCTACACACACCGTCCGCCCTTTCTATCGTCACAGCTTCTCGTACAGCGCCAACGCCATGAGTGGAAATGTGGGTTCACAGCCCCGGACTAGCACATCCCGGCCGCGCGATCGCTTGACGGTAGAAAACTCCCCAGTCGACCAAAACGGAAGCTTCGAGTTTGATCGGGTTTTGAAGTGTGGCTATGTCCAGAAGCGCACTCAAAAAACCAAGGTAAGTCTCGCGATAGACCCCGTCTGTCTCTATGCAGTCCCAAACTAACCCCCCGCCAAGGCCTGGAAATCAGTTTACCTAGTTCTTAGACCAACCTCGATCTCTATTTACAAGACCGAATCCGAAAGCCGTCTCCGTCACAAGATTGAGCTTTGTGATCTTACTGCTGTGGCACATCTTAAGGACCCCAAGCATAAGCGCGACTTCGTCTTTGGCCTTTTCTCGCCTTCACGGAATTATCACTTGCAGGCATCATGCGACGTCGATGCTAAGGCCTGGGTTGACCTTATCCGCACTTATGCCCGCGTGGAGGAAGAAGAGGAAGAGATGTATCTCCAGAGCCCACAGAGCTATCGCCCGGGATCTACGTTAATGGGCATGTTCAATAAGAAGAGAGCTGCAGCTTTTCGTAGTGGTCAGCAAGAATCTGCTCTCACCGAACGGATTCTTTCATCATCACCAGAACTCCAAGTTAATCCACCAACCCCGCGTGTTAGCTCGCCTACTGCGTCTATGGTGATGGACTACTCGGGTCTGTCTGGGAATGAAATGACGTCGGATCACTCCGAGACCGAGATTCCACGCAAGTTTATTCCTAGCAGTGCCGGGTCTTCTGATAATGTGGTTGTTCCTATCCACGAAGACTCTGTACTTGACACCTCTCGTCCTCGGCCTAGCACTTCTCAACTTCCTGCGACCAACAACAGTAGCAGCACACTCCCCGACCCCGACCGGGTCATCTGGCATGACTGGCTGTGGATGCAGCGCAGCAAGGGTGGCGTGCGCCAGTGGCGCACCTACTGGGCTGTCTTGCGTCCTCGCAACTTAATTCTCTACCGAGACCAGAGCGAGTATACTGCGCAATTCATCCTGCCACTCGGCTCGATCCTTAACGCAGCCGACATTGATCCTATCAGTAAGACCAAAAAATACTGCCTGCAGGTCATCACCGAGGAAAAGACATTCAAGTTTTGCGCACAAGATGAAGAGCATCTGGTCCAGTGTTTGGGCGCCTTTAAAAGTCTCCTAGCCAAGCGCAGAGAACTACAGGCGCGCTCGTCTCTTCCTATTCATGTTGCGCAATAGATATCCGCGCGCATGTGGAAGATGGCTATATGCAAATACCCGCCGTACCACGGCTTCCTTCAAGCCGCCGCGGCGTTCTTGGCCTCTTCTTTCTCGAAAGAAAAAGAAGAGAACATATGCATGGCGCACTGCCAACCGCTCGTGGCTGGCTCATTTTTGTCTGTTGCATTTGCATAATCTTTTCTCATCACGCATCGTCACTTTTTTACTACTCTATTGTTAGTCTTGGTTTTTGGTGTTGTTCTGGATGTCATTTTGTCGTTTATACCCCCCCTTTTCCCCATTTCGAGTGCCGCGATGTCCATTTTTCTCGGTCGGTCTTGGTTTGTTTGTTGGTCTCTTGTTTTTTTTGGAGTTTGTAATTTGCTTGTGGGGTTCTTTTGCAGATCGGATGGATGACTGGAGTTTTTTTCTGTTATTTTGGGTAATGAAATGATGATTTGTTTTTGTACAATTTGCCTTTTTGTTAATTTGAACTTGTGCTTACGATGAAAATGATGTTTTGTATGTCCGTCTTCAGGTTGTATGTGAACATAAGTCATACTTAATCAGTACCTCTAATATTGAAAGCTTCAATTCTAAAATGTGATATCTTTAGCTACAAAAAGTCTAACTGGTGAAACCTCGCTAAGACCAAATGTAATTCGAAAACGCCATCACGAAATCTTGAAAAAGTCATCTCCCAAATCAGCCATATCTGGAGCCCCCATATCCATATCTCCACTCATTCCCATGCCAATCATTTCCGGTCCCGAGATGGGCATATCCAAAGTCATCCCCGATCCAAACTGTCCGCTGTTCCCGTTACTCGCCGGTTGGCTAGATGCGTTATTCCCCATGTACATATTTCCGGGCTGTTCCATTGGCGAAAAGTCAACGTTAATGGGCATTTGCATGGACATGCCCAGAGCCATGTTGACGGGTTGTGCTTGTTGGTTCATGCCCATTGTAGTAATTGGTGGTGGGACAATTGGGGTTTGTGTCGTCTGGGTGGTAGGTTGTGGGGCGGGTGGAGTGGCTTTCTTGGGAGCGGGTTTCTTCTTCTGGGCTTTGGGTTTGGTTGCTAGCACGGGAATTTGGGGTGGTGGGATCGGTGTTTGCTTCTGCTCGGGAAGACCAAATCCTGCTGTGTATCCCGTCTCGGTTGCTGGTGCTGGCGAGTCCTTCCGCATGTTGGCCTTGATTAAGTTTGCTTTGGCAACGGCCGGGCTGGCCTTTGATGCTGATGGTGTTGATTTTGAAATCGCCGGCGAGTTCTTCTTGTTGGGCGATTTGGACACCTTGGCTACCTGAGCCTTGGTAAGAGCAGGTGACCCCTTCTTGTTTGGAGCGGCTTTGCTGAGAGCTGGTGAGGCCTTCACTCCACGGTTACCGGGGGCATCTTTCTTGGCTGTGAGCGGAGATGCGTTCCGGCCAACTGGTGGTACAGGAATCGGTGTCATAGAGAGGGAACCCGTCATCGGTTCTGAATAACTGCCCGTGCTGTTACTTGGAGCCATGGGGATAGCGTTTGGGGGGATTACTGGTGGAGGGACAGGTGTGTTCTTATACGTCCCCGTGTTTGAGGCTGTAGGTGCCGACTGGTGCGATTGTGAAGCCGACATGGGGACTGGTGTTGGTGCCATCTGATTTACTGGTGGGGCAACTTCCTTTGGTGGTGGCGGCATAGTGAAAACTGGTGCTATTGGGCCCTTGAGAAACTTGTGCGTGATGCTTGTGTTTCCCCGTGGCTGTATTCTCTCCAAGTCTCGCGTCAAAACTGCCTTGGCGTCCAGCTAGAGTCGCAAGCCACGTTAACAAGCCGTAGCCAAAGAAACTACTGAGGGCTAACTTACGATTTGCATTTCCAACTCATTCAGGGCATATTGCCACTTCCGGTCGGCCTCGGGGAGCTTTTCGCGCATTCCCTCCTGAATGGACGTCATGTCGCCGGCGGGTCCAATACGGGCCGCACTTCGAAGCGCGCGTCCAATATCGATGATCTAGTGGCAAGTATTAGCTCGTGAAAATATTACGATAAATGGAACATAAGATGCGCCGCATGCGTTCACAAAAACTGAAGGTTGGCGCAAACAGTACGTACCATGTTTGATTCTATCTCGATCAATTGTCTGGTCAATTCGCTGGTTTCGGACCCCATTTTGATAATTTTTGATGGTAAATAACTTGTGTAATGATGGCACTGTAGTAATCAGGTTCTCGATTTCATAAATGGGCGGACAAAGTGAATGGGAATTTCGCAGTCTAAAATAATTACAGCAGCTACCGATTTGTCTCTTGATGATGTAAGGCGGGTGATTTCCGGTTTTAGAATCGGTGCGCAAGATATTCCCCGTATAAAGGTTGTAATATACTAAAGGAGAGACAGTACGGCAACCCTACGTTGTGGGCATTGCCTGTGCTGTTTTAGGGTATATCGTGGTTTGGAGAACATGTGTGATTCGGAGCTTATTTGTCAAGTTATTGGGTTAGAAATATAGAACTCTTATGTACATATGTACATAGGCATTTTCATGTATTTTGCAATCTTAAGAGGCAGCCGCAGAGATACACATGCAGATGTCAATCATATATCTCACTTACTCAGATATAGAAGTTTCAATTCCATCTCTGACTTTACAACATCTTATCGATAAGGCAATCGAGGAAATCCGGGACTACTATATAGCCTAACTAGAGATTCACAGAGAATGGGCAGTTAACTCACTTAACTCAGGCACATACATATGTATGTATGTATATACATACATATTGTAGATGCATGTTGTACGTTTACAATTAGATCACTGTATCGTGATGGAATGGTGGAAACGAGAGGTTGGCCTTGATCAACCGCAAATATTGACCCCATGTGGAAGGATGGATCGCTCTCGTTATGTGCTTCTAAATATACCCACATTTACAAGTACAACCGACGGAAACCAACCGGCCGTCTCCAAAATCGACAGTCGATTGGTCGGCGACATGATTGTCTCCTGTTTCCTCCCTCCATTGTAGAAATACGGCGCTAGTACTATTTTGAGCTAGTGTATTGACTTTGGCGTTGGATAACTGGCAACTAAGTGTCAATATCATGACAACTGTGTCACATTCTAAGGAACCAACCTGTCCGTTTACAGAACTTTTTGTTAGAACCCCATTCACACTCGCCGCAAGCACATACATACGCATATCGTATCTCAAATTGGTGTCTGTAACAACAATTGCTTGCATTGCGGCTGCAGCATGCTTCCCACGGAGTGGTGTATTCCTTCCCATTTGGCCCGAGAACTCTGTACTTTAAACGTGGAAGGGCGGCAGGCGCCAGGGATGAACGGCATGGAACAACTGGGCGGGACAGTTACCCCGGAGGCATTAACTGCTTTGTGAAAATGAACATGGTCCATACAGCCTGATAAATTACTGGCCGATTTAGTCAAGCTTCCATCCACACTTCTTCTTCCATTTCCATGTCCATTGAGGCCGATTTTCTATTGATATTCGCTTCTCAAAACTCCAACCTCTCGCCCACGCTTTCGTTCTTGCGCCCCACCATACAGAACCAACACCCCTGGTATCTGTTCTTGGCTTGACGCAGAAACGCCTCATAGTTGCCAATTGGTTTCCAGCTGGCTCTCCAATTGTGCTGTAAGTCATCCGCCAACCAGGCCATTCTTTCTCCATTACGTTTGCCTCCAAAGCCCACAAGCAACAGCCTATTCGTTTGTACCCCCACCCTTTACCAATTCACAGGCGCCCCTCACCCGCCTTCTAGCGTTGCGACGTCGCCCCTTCACTGCATCAACCCCTGGAACTAGCACATACTCGCCAGAACGGACATCTAAACACCATACAGCTCTGAAGCTAGAGCCCCCCAAAGCTATAGCTCGGCCATGACAGAATTCCCTTTTTGAGTTACCCAAAATCCACCCACCCACACTACACCCCTTTCCCTGGTTGTCTTCCGCCACGTCTAACACGTCGACGTGATCTCCTAAACCCTCTAGACTTTACTCAGGTGCCTCTGTCACATCTCTCCTTTTCTATTTGCCGGCTTTACTGGTTCCGCACTCAATTGTCTTCACTTCCTGCGCTGTATTGGTTCCTTCTGTCTGTTATTCTGTTCTTGCATTTGCCATTGTTTGTTGTCCCTCATTAACAGCGTAGGTTACCAAAAGACCATTTTTGCTTGTACTTCTTCCCCTTTGGCCCAGATCATTGCCCCCACCTTCCTTCAATACGCAGCGTAGCTAACCTTCGGACCTTGCCTGCTTGTGATAGCCGTGTTCTGTCGCCCCTGCTTAGTCGTCTGTCTCCTTGCCGACCCCCTCGACATCCCTCGTGCGCATCGAGCTTGTCGCCACTGCCGGAATACAAACCACAACCAACTATCTGCCGTGACAAAGCGTCTATTTTGTCATTCTATCCCGACTTTCCACTCGACCTTTTGGCTTTAACACTCGTCACATTGTTCGGTATTCGAATCTTCAACAATAAGAAATGTCCGACAAAGCTTCCTCCCACTCCGATGGCCACCAGGCCCAGCAAGCCTCGGCCCCCCCGCCTTTGCACATTTCCACCAACAACAATGCTGTGCCAGGCAACATCACTTCGCCCATTGATGGCGTCTTGTCTCCCACCTCTGGAGCTTATGTGCGCCGCGCCGCTCCCGAACCCAACAAGCGTGCTCTCTACATTGGTGGATTGGACCAGCGCGTAACGGAGGAAGTCTTGCGTCAGATCTTTGAGACTACTGGTCACGTCCAAAATGTCAAGATCATTCCTGATAAGAACGTAAGTATGCGCCTCCACATTTGCTTCCTATTCGATACCGCGACCAATATCGGACAACCCCCGAACCGGAATACTCAAAGGGCAGCTATGCGCCAAACGGTACCCGGCGTTAAAATACGAATTGGCTTGGGAATGAGCTTCCAATGGTACAATTGGCGCAGTTAAACCATCCGAATTTACTACTGGTGTGATTGACAATGGGGATCCAAGCCAATTCGTAGCTCATTGTAAGCTCAACTAGAGATTGCGCAATGTTGTATTCTTCCACTACGAGTTACTGTTATCGCGGAATAATATTTTTCTACCAATATACTAACACATTCTTCGTTTTAGGCCAAGGGCTACAACTACGGTTTCGTTGAGTACGATGACCCTGGTGCCGCTGAGAGAGCTATGCAGACGCTGAATGGTCGTCGTGTACATCAATCCGTAAGATTATATTGCCACACCTGAACATATACTAGTGGCTAACAGATGTCTCATATAGGAAATTAAGGTTAACTGGGCCTATCAAGCCAGTTCTACCAACAAGGAGGACACTAGCTCCCATTTTCACATCTTTGTTGGCGACCTGTCCAACGAGGTCAACGATGATATGTTGACTGCCGCTTTCAGTCCATTCGGAACTTTGTCCGAGGGACGTGTCATGTGGGATATGAAGACTGGCCGGTCCAGAGGATACGGCTTTGTAGCTTATCGCGATCGTGCGGATGCGGAGAAGGCTCTCAGCTCCATGGATGGTGAGTGGTTGGGTTCGCGAGCTATCCGGTGCAACTGGGCCAACCAGAAAGGACAGCCATCTATTGCCCAACAACAGGCTATGGTTGCCATGGGTATGACCCCAACCACGCCGTTTGGTCACCATCAGTTTCCTGCTCACGGCGCTGCTAGTTATGACGTTGTCGTTGCTCAGACTCCTCAGTGGCAAACCACAGCTTACGTTGGTAACCTAACTCCTTACACCACTCCTCAGGATGTGGTTCCTCTATTCGCAAACTTTGGTTATGTAGTTGAGTCACGGTTCCAGGCAGACCGTGGGTTTGCTTTTATCAAGATGGAGTCTCACGAGGCTGCGGCCATGGCCATCTGCCAAATGAATGGCTACAACGTCAATGGCAGACCTCTCAAGTGCAGTGTAAGTTTAACTAAACAATGCTGAGCGCCTGTCAGAACTAACTAGAATATTGTATAGTGGGGTAAGGACAAGAGTCCCCAAGGTCAGTTTGACCCTACGCAGCCATTCAGCCCTCAAAGTGCCCAGGGACCTGGGTTCCCTCAAACGCCAACCGGCTTCTTCCCGCCATACGGAGGTGAGTTTAGTTAGAGCCCCTAGAACGCTGTATGATATACTAACGTGTGTATAAAAACAAAGCCCAGTTCAACGGACAACAGAACAGCTTTAACGGTCCTCAGGCGCAGTCGCCGGCAGGCTATAACTCGCCCACTGTACCCTACGGCAACGGCAATTATGGCCGTGGCCAAGGCGGCCAAGGTCAGCAGCAGAATGGCCAATGGGCTCAGCAAGGTAACCAGCCCAACGGTAATGGGTTCGTGGGTAACTTCCAAGGTTAGACACCTTTTATTGGAAGATCCTCCAACTCAAGATGGCGGAACCATTCTCACACACATTGTCTCCAAACTGGTCCGGTTCAGTTCAAACGGACTTGGAAACGTCCGGCCCATCGGCGCAACATGCTGCAAGGCATTTCTGGTTCCGGATCACATGGACCTCGGTGTGGATGAAGTGGGTTTTAGCCTACACAATACACTATGATGTGTAGCGGTAAACGATTATACGGCCTGTATATTTTGAGTTTGGATCGATGAAACGGCCTATCACCACATTTTTTCTTAGCCCTCTTGTTTTTTCTGTTTTTTTTCTTCTTCATTGCTTTATCCTTGTCATGGCTCTACTGGATGCTACCTCTTTTCGTCATTTGTTTATTTTCTCTATTGTGCGCGACGTCCGTTGGGCTCGTATGCCTTTTCCTTCTGTTACGTTCTCCTTTGATACGAATTTGTTTTTTTCTTTCCTATTCCTTTTGTTTCGTCGCACATTTATTTCACAGTGTCCGACATCATGGTTTTATGATATGAAAGGGGACGCAATGCTCGATTCAAGTCAAGTACCCACTGGAGAGGTATGGCATCAATGGGGGGACTCTTTCTTTTATTTTCTGTTGGCTTGCCTATGCAGGCTAGGTTTTGTGGTTTATGGAACACGGGAGACGGCCATGGGACTTTATATGGTGTGTTTAGACGCGAGATTCGGGATGTTTATGCAGAGTTTTGCATGGTGATTCGCGAGCAACGTCTGTCTAATGTGTTGGTCTCCTGATGCACTGGTTGGCGCTATAGAGGTGGATCTGATTTGAGCTTGTGGTTTTTGTTGAGTTGTGGTTGCTTTTCATTTACGTTTTGTTCCCCTTTTTGCTTTTTGTTTCTTATTCGTGTTCATTTTGTTCCTTTAGGCTAAGACATAGCTAGTGATTCGGTGTCACTGTGTGCTTTGTGTGTCAAGGAAAGCCCATAGAATATTTGGTGTAAACACCAAGACTTGCTTCCATTTTCCTTTTCTTTATCAGTTCTGGAGTCTTTTTCTCTGCGTTGTTGCTTGCTTGTGTTTTCTTTTGATATCTTGTCTGTAATTTGTGCCCTTTTGTTTTGCTTCAATTTAGGTTTGTATATATCGGCAGGGACCAAATGGGGCTCGGTCATGGATGTACAGACATATGTGCATTTGCACGTAGGTATGATGGGTGCTAAGATAGGTACGAAGATTGGATGATATGACTGACTTAGTCAGCTGTAAGATCTGACTGAGGTGATTAACTACGTACATAGTAGGTGGCTTGGTTGGGGCACAGGACTAACATTCAACATCTAGAGTGCGTGGTTGTCGATGCCAGTGTGGAGTACGGTTGTAATCGCTATATCTCGATACAGGGCTATGTGGATGTATATACATACATACATACATACACATGTGTATTTATAAAGGGCGCACACGAGATGGAGAAAGTAAGCTTGTCATGGGCTACTCTCTTGATTGTCAAGGTACTATGCAGGGAGTGCATATCACGGGTATAGTCATTGATTCGCCCGAGGAGTGGTAATTCTGAAATTTAGGGTTCTTCGTTTGGAGATTTTGTCGTTGAACAACTGAATCATAGACAAGAGCGGGGTCAATCTACAACAATGTAAAAAGGGTATATTACCCTAGTCAAGTACGAAGTAACCTCAGCATCATATGCAGCGTCATGAGCTTCCCCGCCTTCAGACCCATGGACATGAATCCTTTAGGGATTGTGTTTTGAGACGACGATGGTGGCGTTCCACGTTTAGATTTGGGGTCAAAAGATGACGACACGGGCAAAGCTTAACAGATGTAAATACAAGAACATTGGGTGGCAGGATGCATGTCGAAAAGCATTGTTCTGTTGCATCAAATGGGCAACGCGGAGAGGAGGGGTCAGTTTCATCGCAGTTGGACGGGAAGGTAAGGCACACGGCGGCGGGGTTTAGGCAAGGTTACGCATTCAAGATTTAGGTGCGACTCCCTGACAGGTTTATTGCTGGATGGGGCGAGGGCGGTGCATGAGGGTTGCCAGTGGGCTTTTGAGGCCAGACGCATTAGACGGGGGGTACCCCTCCATGGCGCTTTGATGGATTGTAGATTTTGTGGTAGCCAAAGTTGAGTAAAGTGAGGAGAATCGGGGTCAAAAAGATGGGATGTCCATGGTTTGAGTTGTGACGAAAATGGGGAGGTGCAGGCTAAAAAGATGAAGATGCTAAGAAGTTGGTTGCGTACGTACGTGGTTGCATATATGGGTGAATAGTTGGTGAATGGAATGTGATGTCTTTGTAGAAAGTGCTTGCTGGATGTTGGGGTTGGCAAGAGAAGGTTTCGGTAACCAGAAGGCGACAGGGGCGGGCGTCGGAGCTGCAGGGAAAGCGAGCGGCAAGAGGTGATTTTGCGTGTGTAGCTGCGTTAAAGTTGATAGTATTCAGCCTCATACATATAGCAAGATTGTATGTGTGTATGTATGTACATACATATGCACATGCGGCATATGGCTTGGGATCTCCAGAACGAGAAGCAACCGGAAACAAACCTGAATGTCGTGGCAGATGTGACCTGTACATACATATATGTATGTATTGTATCTTCCTTAAACAGCCGCTGTAGCGAACGAACTGCTGCAACAACCGCCCTCCAAGTCGTCTGTTCCCAATCCTGCCTCTTCAACATTCACCCATTGCAAGAGCTATGTTTGTTATATGTACATTGTACATTCACATAAGTCACTATCTTTCTCGCTCATTGGCCTTTGTTCCTGTCTCTTTTCTCTTCTTCTTGTCGCCCCGCACCCTGGCCAATAAAACTGCCAACAGCCGTAAAGGAAAGCCTACGAGGTTTATGACGCCGTGCAAGCCTGCTTCGCTCGCTCGGAACTATTTGCCAGCTGGGGATTATTTTTTTTACTTTTACACGTCCTCTCAGAGACACTTTTTCTTGCTCTACTTGTTGGACTACTTTTTTGGGAAATTTAATATGAGGAATTATTCGTTGTAGAATCTCGCACGTTTTCCTTTCTCGTCTTCGTTGTCCTTCAAACTCATCGAGATCTAGTGCAGAAGCAATCTTGATCGTTTGTCTCAGTCTTGCTCTCTTCTTCACTTTATCTGCCCCTCCTCGTTGCTGTAGCGCTTCGTCTTTGTCGGCCCGTCGGACACTGAAGCTTGCGATCGCCAGGCCGTCATCGTCTGTTTCTGTCGGTCGTGCCTCAATTCATTCCTCTATATCCCTCTCTTCCACGACCACTGTTTGAGGGTGTTTTTTTTCTGTCATTCATCATTGGGAAAGATTGAGAGTTAATGAGGCCATGCTTGAGACCCATGATGCTCCTCTCTTGACCCACGAACACCATCAAAACCAGCAAAACCAACAAAACTACGCTTATCCCCTTGCCCAGAGTTCCCCACCTTACAGCGACCACCTGCAAAGTAATTCCCACAACGTCCAAATACAGCAAGGCCAGAACCGCCAACAGCAAAGGTTTCAGCCATTACCGCAACTTGATTCGTACCAGAACTCTGGCATATTGCAGCCTCACCAGCATCACAACCACCAGGACTCAGCCGTAGCTGCTTCGTTGGCTACTACTGTGCAGTCTCAGTTACCGCACAATAATCCATACGTCGCCACGCAGCCTCATTACCAGCTCTCGCACCAATATCCACAGGCTTCTTCGGCGTCATCTTCATCGCCGTCGCCTGCTCAATTCCAGCCAGTCGTCGAACTCGAATCCTCACAGTCTGCCGACTACATTTCGGCCAACCCACCTCGCTTCCCGAGTTCTCCTCTCAACAACACGGTTTCTTTAGCCATGCGCCCCCACCAGTATCCCGGTGCTACCCCCAACGGCATGGTCGGCTCTAACGGTGCCTCGGCCCCGCGCAACCAGGTGTTGATGCCGTCGTCCGTTGCTGGCGCCGATCCGTCGCTGGCCACTCAGCGCTACTCACCCATGGAAACTCTCTCGCCTACATCGTCGTATGTGCCCAAGACCGTCAGTTCGCCTAATGGCCCGAATATGACGCCCACTGGTATGGGTTCCATGGCTCCCCAATTTGCCGGCCAGCGGGCCTCGCCTAGTCGCCCCGAGTATGTTCAGCAGCAACAACAACAACAACCACCTTACCAAACCTCGTATCCCATTGGTCATGGCCACCCACACAACATGTCCGGCGCCGCAAACCCGGGACCGTCGGCCGTTCAGCAGAGACCAAGTATGTCAGCGTCGAATTCGTCTTCGGGCTCCCCGCACCTCACAACATCGCCTCAGCACCAGATGCAGTCGCAACACCAGCAACCCCCGCCAAATGGTGCTACCATGTCCTACGATGCTTACGGCCATCCCAACCATAATAGCCATTCCGGCCACCCGCAGGGCATTACACACATGGATTACAACGATCCCAAGTCGCCGAGACGTATCATTCCCCAGAATATGACCGTTGGTGGCACATCTCCTCAAACACAGCCTATGCCACTTCAACAGCAGCAACAGCAACAACAGCAGCAGCCCCAACAGGTCCCATCACCGTCCAAGGCACCTTCAATGCAGCCATTGCCTGAGTTTAAGACGATCCGCTCGCAGACCGACCTCAAACCAAAGGTCAGCCAGCAGCCGCCGTTCCGCCGTGCCAACCCCGAGGGTGGCTTCATCAGTGTAAGTGATTTCTCTTCCTAACGTCCCTTTTCACTGGCAATTACGAGCGCGTTGTTTGACGTGGTACTCGTGCCCTCTACCCATATCTTGTCCACTATGCCCCCCCACTCGCCTTGTCTGGCAAATATGTTTTTGTTTTGGCTTTTTCTCCCGTGGTTACGCCGCGAGGTGACACGACAAATCCTTGTCTTATCGACGACAGCGCGGGTGTCAGTAACAGGGCCTCAATGGAGGGGCCTCAATGGCGAGGTCATTCCAACTGAGCAAACAATTGACTACTCATGGCCATGCACCTCTATCTGGCTATGATGGCTAGATCTAGATCTTGGCCATGAAATAACACATTGTGGCATTTGTCGCTTGCTTCATATATGATTGTTCCATATGCTGGCTACGACCTCATGGCTTTGGTGTCACCACTGGCCCCCGCGCGCTTCACTTCTATTCCTAGCTGTGTACCCTACACTACAGTTCAGCACTATATACGAAACTAACAATCACAAATAGCCGCTCCAAGCTCTTACGGTTCACCTTCCGTCCACATACAGAATTTGTAACCCCAATTTCAAGTATGAGTCGTCCCGGAACCCGCGACGTGTGCTCACTAAGCCCAGCAAGGGCGTCAAAAATGACGGGTACGACAACGAGGATAGTGATTACATTCTCTATGTCAATGATATTCTCGGCTCGGAGGAAGCTGGCCACAAGAACCGTTACCTGATTCTTGATGTTCTGGGCCAGGGCACATTCGGCCAAGTCGTCAAGTGTCAAAACTTGAAGACTCAGGAGGTTGTCGCTGTCAAGGTTATCAAGAACCGGACTGCCTATTTCAACCAGAGTATGATGGAGGTCTCTGTGTTGGATTTGCTTAATCAGAAGCTTGACAAGAACGACGATCACCATCTCCTACGTCTCAAGGATACCTTCATCCACCGCCAACATCTGTGCCTGGTATTTGAGTTGCTTAGTGTAAACTTGTACGAACTGATCAAGCAGAATCAGTTCCGGGGTCTGAGCACCACTCTGGTCAGAGTCTTTGCTCAGCAACTACTTAATGGGTTGACTTTGCTGAACAAGGCCCGTCTGATCCATTGTGATCTGAAGCCAGAAAACATTTTGCTCAAGAACTTGGAAAGTCCGATCATCAAGATCATCGATTTTGGTTCAGCCTGTGACGAAAGACAGACTGTTTACACATACATTCAGTCCCGGTTTTACCGCTCACCAGAAGTTTTACTTGGTGTGAAGTACTCATCGGCAATCGATATGTGGTCGCTAGGCTGCATTGTGGTTGAGTTATTCCTTGGTCTCCCACTGTTCCCTGGTTCGTCGGAGTACAACCAAGTTTCGCGCATTGTTGAGATGCTGGGCAATCCACCAAACTACATGATCGAGTCGGGCAAGCAGGGTGGCGATTTCTTCGAAAAGCATCAGGATGAGTATGGCCGCCGCACATACAAGTTGAAGTCGATGGACCAGTACTCTCGCGAACACAACACCAAGGAGCAACCTAGCAAAAAGTACTTCTCTGCCAACTCGCTTCCTGAGATTATCAAGACATACCCGATGCCACGCAAGAACATGAAGCAGTCAGAGATGGACCGCGAAATGAACAACCGTATTGCGTTTATTGATTTCGTTCGTGGTCTTTTGAACATCAATCCCCTAGAGCGCTGGACCCCACAGCAGGCTAAGCTGCATCCTTTCATCACCCAGCAAAAGTTCACCGGCCCATTTGTGCCGCCGATGAATCTCAAGCCAAACCCCCTCAACCGCTCTCTGGCACCCGGGACGTCGCAACAGATGGCCGCCGAGCAGGCCAGCAAGCAGCGCGCCCAAGCGGCCCAGGGCGCTTATCAGAATTCGGTGCAAACTGCCACGCAGCAACAGCAATACATGCAACCGCAGCCTGGCGCCATGGCGCCACAACAGCCAGTGTACAACAACGGATACCCCGCCACGAGTCAGGCTCCCGTCGGTGTTCCGGCTGCTGTCAATCCACCTTATCCGCAAGGCGCCCCATCACAGCCCGGTCAGCCTAACCAACCCGGTCAACAATACGTTCAGATGCCGGCCGGAAACTACAACGCAGCCCCAGCCGCCGTTCCACAACAACTCCCCGCCCAATACGCCAACCAGCCGCCAGCATCGGCCGCTGGCATGTACGCCGCGGCGCAAAGCCGTGCTCGGCCTCGGGCTTCGACAATTGAGCAGCAGAACGGGATTCCGGCCGCCATTCAGCGTGTGGCTTCCCATCTCGATCCGACACAGCCAATTCGTCTGCAGCCATCGCCGGCTTACTACCCGCCGGGAGCGGAGACAGGACTTGGTGGTACTGAGGGCGCGGCAAGCAGGAGACGGACTGGTAACAGACAGCAAGGTGCCGCAAGAGGGAATCGCGATTTCATCCGGACGCTAGAGGAGAGAACTGAAGATGGTGGGTATATGAACAATTCTAGTTCGTGGCGGTGAGATGTTGCAGTTTTGAGTTCTAAATAGATGGCTACGAGTGTGTTTCTGGTTTGGCTTGGTTGGTTTGGAAGAACGAAATGAATGGAATGGTGTGGACGCGAAGAAGCGGCATGTTTATATCATTACCACCCTTCTCCCCCCCTTTGGCTTCTCTGTTTTGTTTTTGTGGTTTATTTTACCCTTCGTCGTTTTGTTTTATATTCTTGTTTCTGTATCTTGGTTTTCGTGTATCTTGATGTGTGGGTTGGACAAGTATTTTTGGGTTTTTGTCTTCATTTCATGTTGGCCTTTTTGGCATTTGCTCGTCTCTGTATTTTTTTCATCTTTTTTTCGTCTCATTCAGGGTATAATGTCATAAATAAGTCAATCTTGATCTTGATCCCAATGTGCTTAAATGATGTGGTGATTGAGACCCCTAAGATGAGGCATCTAGCACCCGCTCGTGTATTATGTAAACAAACCCTTCATTCCCCAACGCCATGTCAAAATCCCAATCCGCAGGCATAGTAAAACAGAAAAATCAAACAAACAGAAAGCAAAAACCCCCAAAAAGAACCCAGTCTAACGCCACACTACTTTATCTACCATGCAGAAGACCAAGTTCCGAAGCCTCGCCCCTTGCGGACCCCCGTCATGAGGTCGTCACTGTAGAGTCCCGGTGCCGCGACTGTCGGCAACAGGCGCGTCTGCGCAGCTGTGCTGTTCACGGCGAACCCGTTGGATCCATCTATCACCTGTACAGCGGCAAAGCGTGGTGCTTCAACGCCTGGAGGAGTAGCTACGTAGCCGCCTGGTTTGGCGAAGACTTGAAGCGTGCGACCGTCGGCCTGTGGTGGGTTTGTTAGTCTGGTGTTTTTATGTTAGATTTAGCGTGGAGACTTACCGTTTGGTTGTGGAAACGGGCGATGACGTTTTCAGCACCTTCACGAGCCGCAAAGACAAGCTCGGCGACGATGATGGGGCTGGTTACGAGGAGTTCGCAACTGATTATTTCACCGCCGATAGGAGACATGGCGCTAGAAATATCGGCGGCAGTGGTACCAGGAGCGAAGTTTTTAGCAATAATGGAGAATGGACCGGCAATACCACGGATAGACAGTCCGGGGCTACCCGCTGCGGCGGCGGCACTGGCGGAGGAGGTCGCAAACGCCTTGGGAGCAGGTGCTCTACTGACGGCCTGTGCCGATGGTGGTTGGCTCTTGGGGCGCTGAGCACGTGGGGGAGCTTGAACCGCGCTCTTAGTCGGCGGGGCGGTGCGTCTGGCAGGTTTGGACGACGAAGGACCAGTAGGAGTTCCCGGGGGTGGGCCGAAGGGGCGAAGACGATTTCCCTTAGGGCCGTTGGCAGTCGCAATCCCGGTGCTTATGCGGGCGGCGAGAGATCCTGGCTTCGGCTTGGCTTGCGTTTTGGCTTGGAGAATCGACTTTGGTGGTCCGATGGTGCAGAGACCCTTGGCGGCGGGCGAAGAAATGCGGGAGGCGAGAGAGGGACCCTTGGGGGGAGTAACAGTAGAGGTCTATAGAGACGGTTAAATGTTAGATATTGGCGGCTCGAGAAGACGGGAACAACTGGGAGGTATCAACCTTCTTAACTCCGGCTCTGTTGAGAAGTGGTCCCGTGGGAGAAGAGTTCTTTCGCGGTGTGTTACTGGCGACATGTGTGCGGCTCTTGGAACTCAAAATTGCCTGAGCGAGGTTTTGCGACCGTTTACGGTCCCGGCCTGTCGAGTGAAAACAAACGGGTTAGAACGGGTGGCGGTGGTTAATGCGATCGGGCAGAGACGTACCCTGGCTGATGATTTTATCGAACAGGTTGTTGGTGGCCGGAGGGGTCACCTTGCTCTTGGTCTTGGCCATGTTTTTTGCGATTGTTAAACAATGATGAGCGCTGGGTGCTGTACTGGCGACTGCGAATGGAATGCTGATGAGGCGGAGGATATGAAGAGTCGGCGTGCTGAATTGAGAAGTATCGTACTTCGTGTCACAGTACTGCCCGTGAAAATAGGTTGTCCGAGAGTATGCGTGAGGTTTATAAGGCCGCTCAATCTAGAAAGTCGAAGACGAAGAAAAAAAGAAAGGAAGAGGTCTGGTGAAGAAAAATAAGTCCATCGCGATATCAAAAAGTGTCTCTGCGCGATCGCCATAATTTGTTAGAACCCCGGCCTTCAAAACTAGCAAACCCTGGCACACAGTGTGGAACCCGAGGCTGAGTGATAGCCTTGCAGCGGTTGTTCCTGAAAATTAATGGGCGCCGGAATTTAGCACACGGGCTTTTGATAACCTGGGACCCTAACGATTGTTAGTTGACGATTTAGGAATTACTGACGTCAATAAGGTGGGAATGAGAGCATCAACCCCCGGTAGAGGTAACCCTGTCCTATCGAGAATGAACAGAAAGACCTAATAACAGCAGGTAGTTAACAAGAAAGACCAAACAATGTCGACAACAGGGGCTTTGTTCCGCCACTATAGACAAGATACACTATAGAACCTAATTACAGCCAAACATCGTACAACTTGGCAACATAAGTGAAACATCCAGAGTAAGTATACACAGCTCTCCAATTCAAACAACGTCATAATGTAATATACCTATACACTATCGTGATTGATGCCTTGTTTATGACATTAGTTTCTCTTCTCATGTACAGTGATGAAGTTGTCACTTTCTTATTCGAAGATTGTATAGTGATTATTAGGTGTAACATCCCACTTTGTAGCATCCAGGTAACATGTATACATACATACAGTGCATGCTCTTACTCAATTGTAGTTCTTGCCATGTAACTGTTATTGTCTTGCCACTTCTACAATGCTCTTGCTATCTTGGCACATCAACACGGCTATGTGTTTATACTCTATGGCTACCAGCTTGGTTCCAACTTGTTTCTTTTCCTTTTTACATCACTAGTTTGTTGACTCTGTGTTCATCTTTTATTCAAGATTGATGTCATCCCCATAATTATCATAACTGACCGTTCACATACGCCCGTTCACTTTTACCAACTCCGTTCATTCATTCCATAGATCGACTACCGATCATTATTATTCTATCAGTCGTCTATTTAGTTCAAATATTCATCCAACATGACTTGCTCTTACACTGATATGGACCTCCTTGTCCCCAAGGCTAGTCATCGCGAGGTTCCCTCCATGAGTGGGGCTCTTGATTTGCGTGACACCGATATTAGTGAAGAGATGGAGTCGTTGTTCCCAAACAACTTTGGTACCTCCATGAAGCGTTCCTCTCGCACAGTCTCCAAGACAATCCATACTCCCATTGAGAACCACCGTACCTTCAGGGCTTGGGGTAGAAAGACATTCGGTCGAAACAAGGCTTTTGTTTTTGACCGTTCTGATGCTTCTGACGCCTCCGACGCCTCAAACCCTCCTGAGCGTAAGTCATATTTACAACGAACAACTACACTAGTAACAGAACGGCAACTAACCGCCAAAATCCAGGCGCCCCTATCGTACCAGCTATGCACAAGTCCCGTCCCCGAATCCACAGGAGAAAGAGTCTAAGCTCTCTAGTACACACCATGGCCGCCATGATTAGCAAGGATACATCCTCAGATGATCCTAACCATGCTGTTACTGAAGGGCATCCCCGTGTATCGTCTGCTATATCTATGGGCACGGCTGCTATTGAGGATTTTGCTGCCACCACGATCCACTCACCCGTTGAATATCTTCCCAAGACTCGTGAAAAGTCGGAGTGTAGCTCAACCTTCCGTAACGGTGTTGATGATACTGTCAAGCTCATCACCGGATCGGGTCTGGATATTGGTAGCCATTCGGAAGTAGACACTGATACATGGGGGCCTATGAGCACCATTCGTGGAGCAAAGACCCCCTTGGCTACTCCAGCTGCAAGCATTTTTGAGCTACCCGGAGCCATCTCATCGCATATACAGTTGTCCGATGAGCAAGCTGGTAATTTGATCACTTTGGTTCTCCCTCCTGATGAGGACGATACTCAGTGTGATGCATACCACTTGTATCGCCATGAGCTCTTTGCTTTCCTCGGCGCATGCCCTCCAGCCTTTTCCATACTGGGCATCTATGATGCAGCTCGTCGGGTGTACTACCTACAGCCCCCCACCGCTTTTGATGAAGCTATGGGCCAGAGCTATGTTCCCGATCACCAGCCAGACGAGTACGCCCTCAAGACACTCCCAGCCGGTCTTCGCCGCTTTTTGGCTGACCTGCCGACTGGGCGGTCAGCCACGGACAATGGCCTATCAACTCACCGGGCCATCACCAAGCAGTGTGGTTTAAGTGTTGAAACGGAACCTGCTATGAAGAAAAAACTTCGTTCTGACATCACGGAAATTCTCAAGCTCTTAGCGGCTCACCAAAAGGATGTCACTAGCCAGATTCTTACTCGTTCTGGCAAGACAAGTGAAATTGAACTCTTACGCGGCGACGTCCACAAGCGTCTTTCTCAAGCTATGGACACAATCTCGCAGCTCATGGAGAAGCTCAAGCCTATGGATTCTGACGAGCTAGATCAGGTAGTCGAAGGTGCTGACAATGGCCTTTGCGCCGACCATTCTGCATCTGTCGAGAAGTTGAGTTTTGATCAGAAGACAGATGAGTAGGTTACATGTGTTGATGGTCGTAGACCTCACAACACTAAGTCATTACAGGAAGACTCATGGTCAATTCACGATAGACCTAGATCTGGCAAGCATGAAAGCACAGTGATTGAATATTCGCAGGTGCCCCAGTCGGGTGAGGGGTCAGCCTGCAAGGCTAAGCTACAAAAGGTCAACGCAGATGAGGATGCCCTATTCGTGGTTGACCCAAAACTTTTGGCACACAGAACCCGTGGTCCCCGTGAAGATTCTGACGAAGAGGATTCTCTGAATGGAATCGTCCGTCGCAAAAGGAACCGTACTGGTACTAGCACTGGACCTTTCTTCACTGGAAGTTGGCGTCATGAGTCTCGAGCTGGGCATCTGTCACCATTCCGGGCAGCTCGTCTGGGCAAGGTTAGAGGTTCAGAAGGGTCGGAAGCAATTTCTGATGCTAGCGCCGAGAACGTGGAGGAGTGCGCCGCCGAGGTTTCTCATGTCAATTGGAGCGAGTGGTTGCCAGTTGAAGAGTCAGTTGACCAACCGACCGATCAGTGCAACAACTCGTGAGGAGGAATCGCATATGAGTAACTTTTCTATATGGAGATTACGAAACGTGCTTCGATGGAAGGTTATGTTCTTGTGTACTTATTGTTTGTTTATTAAAAGTATCGGAGGGTGGAGTGCTAATACGGGTAGTGATGGCAGTGTGATGTTGGTGAAGAGAAATTATGGGTATGTGGCATTTGACCACCAAATAGTTTATTTTCACGATAGTGGCCGTTGGGCCAAGTTTCGAATATACTTTTTTCTCTCTACATTTCAGAGTCGTGATGGCTGATATCGACCATAAGTGTGGCGACACTGGCGGGGTGTAGGATTGTAGTACAAGAAAAAAATAGGCTGGCTTAATTGGTAATTACAGTGAATCCAATGGCGGGGATAGCATTTTAACCCTGGACAAAATGTCTGATCTCGCATGGCGGGTGTCATTGAATGCATCGTGAGAGCAAGATCCTTGAAAACGCGGATTCGCTACTGACGACAAGGCGATAAAACAATGAGCCAAAAAGATTTCACTGTCCCGATCAGGACAAAGGAGCAACTTGATGAAGTTGTAGTGGCTTCAACAAGTTGCAGCAATGGAGTCACTGATGATAACGAGACTGGATGTGGAAGTAAGAAGAATATTCCTGTCCCTGTGAAGAACGTTGAGAGTGGACCACGGCCATGTCGGAGATGTAAGGAGAAAGAAGGATCTATATCGTTGCGTGGACAACCAACTTGCGGGTAAGTTATGACACAAAGAGGCTTTGGGTGGAGGCAAAACTGACAAGATCTAGGGATTGTTTCATGCCGTTCGTTCGACTCAAGGCGGTGCGGAGGCTAAATACGTTGCATAAAGACCTTGGTGACGCAAGTGGATCAAAGGGTCCCCGGAAAGGCCGGTATATCGCGGGGTTGACGTTTGGCACTTCATCGGCGTCTATGGTGGAGATGTTACAGGCGAATATCCAGTATCTGGTGGATAAAGGGAGAGGAGGGATTGCGTATGATGTGGAGGTTATCCACGTTGATACAGGCTTATCAGAGGAAGCGGCGAAAAAGGCAGAGGATCTATTGGAGGTGTATAGAGGGAGATTTCCGGCATTGAAGTTTCGGAGAGTAGGTGTTGAAGAAGCTTTGGGTGTGTCTGGTGTGGATTGGAAGGCTTTGGGAGTTACGGGAGGGGATGACGTTTCTGTGGAGGTTAGGAGAGAGAGGGTCAAGGAGGTATTGGGCGGCTTGTCGAGTGTTTCTGCGCGGGTGGATATTTTAAGGTTACTGGTGAGATGTATCTTATTAGAAGAGGGTGTCAGAACAGGTGTTGACGCAGTAGTTCTCGGTTCTAATATGACGGGACTGGCAGAGGCCACTTTCTCAGAGGTCGCCAAGGGTCGGGGAATCTCTGTACCATGGGTAACTCAAGACGGTCAATTCCCATTACCATGCTACGCAGCAGAGAAGACAGCGCAGAAAACTATCCCGGTATACCACCTCATGCGGGACATATTCCGCGTGGAAACGGAGACGTTTGCACGGTTGATTGAGCCGTCTATTATCCCGTTGATTCCGGCGCTGGCGACTACGGAGACGCCTGACAAGGTCATTTCGCATAAGAATCTGAGTATTGAGGAGGTTATGGCGAGGTTCTTTGTTGAGGCGGAGATGGAGAATTCAAGTGTTATATCTAATGTGGCAAGGACGACGGGCAAGTTGCAAAGGTTAGGAGCGGATGAGTGGTGTGGTGTCTGTGGAGTTGGCCTGGACGGCGTCGGTGATGAGAGATGGAGAGGTGAAATTGGGACTTTGGAGATGGATAGAGGGGAGGGGTTATGTTATGGATGTGCTAGATCACTAGTGATGTAAAAAAAACGGCGCTTGAAATGGAAACATTGGTCTATATATCTTTATATGTAACCCGTCATATTTTATGTATCCGGCGACCCAGCGCCCATTACCTCCCTAGTAAGTCTTTATAAGTTCTTCAGCTGCTCCTCGCTTAGAATGCGCCGCTCCAACTTCCGCATCAGCAGGTTCGTCTGCTCGGCCAGCGACAGCGTCAGGATGGTGTGGGGGAGGATACGCGCCAGGTGAGGAAGGAATCCCTTGTACATAGCAAGAACACCCTCAGTCTTGATAGTCTTGCCAAGGCAGTCGAAGACACCGGCGTAGAGATTACCATTTTGGTTGTACATGCGGGCCATGATGGTGTCTGAGGAGCTATTGTTAGTTATATATAGTGACTTTGGAAAGAAGGAATACGTACCAGGGGGGTGCATGACGCAACAAACGACGAAGCCACTGACAGCACTGCTGGCAAGATGGAGAGGGGCGCCCTCCTTGGCATCCAGATGCTTCATCATGAAGCGTTTGGCGGTAAAGTAAGTAGGCAGCTGTACGGAGCTTCCGAAACCTGTCCGGATCATAGCAGCGCCAACACCACGGTACAGACCGCGGAATCCCTCGGTAGACCAGATAGTACTCAGACCATGGAGTGCACCACGGTACTTGTGCTGGGTGCCCACGGGCAAGAAAGGCGAATAGGACTGCAGACGAGTCTTGACGAGGAAGAAAGGTGACCCGAGAGCCGCACCAATGATACCCGAGGAGGCACCCGAGAACATATTAACACCCAGTGATTGTTTATTCCAGTCACGGTGGACAATTTGTGCTACGGTACTTCTGATGGGCTCGTAGAAGCCAAGACGGCAGCCGTTGAGAAGAATCTGGTAGACATAGGCGGTACCGAGACCGCGGTAGATACCACGGAGACCTTCGTGGCGAAGAATCACAGAGACGCCATGCAGAGGGCCACGGTAGTGGTGAGGTTGGTGGCCCTTGTTTTGAAGTTCGCCTTGCAGTTGCATGCTGTGATTGGGAAAGACGGTGTTAGTTCGTGATATAGAAGACGAAGGCGGAGGCGGCAAACGCACCGAATCTTGACGGTTTCAAACGGGTGGGTGGCGGTTACGGCACCGCAGGCGGCGATACCACCGGCGATGAAGCTTCTACAATCACATAGGAAAAAGGTTAGCCATAGACGATACAAAAGTCACCGGCGCAACCAGATAAGCTGGCAAACCCAAGTAGCAAGTTTGCGCAGCGCGTCCCGGTGGCCGAACGTTTGTGGGCGCAGGCGCATTTACCCAGCTGTGGTCGCCATTGTCGAGAGAGGCGGGCGGGATGACGGGGTGGTGAGGGAGTCAGTTGGAGGGCGGACGGACGGGTTGACGGGCGGCGTTGAAGGAGGAGATCCGGGACTTTTTCTTCGGGGATATTTTTGGGGGCTTGGCTTTGCTGAACGGGGCGCTTGGCGGGGGTTTTGTAGGATTTGGTATTTGGAGCCGCTAATGGGGGATTTTCCCGACGTCTGAAAAGAGAAATCGATTGGTGTTGGTGGGTTTAAGAACCGAGGGGACTCGTGGATATTAGGACTGGAATTCTCCAAATTTATCAAAGAACGACGTTCAAAATTTACACTTGTCAAGATCGTCACACAATAACTATTCAACCGTTCCGAGACATCGAATCTCCAAAATTAGCATTTACATACATCACCTCCGATCCAGGCCTTTGTACATACCCGCCGCCGATAATCGTTCTCTACATACTATAATAACAGTGAAAGCGGGTCCATTTAAGACGCCCAGACACTTGTCGGCCTAAAATGGCAATCTGCATTCCCCCATTCTGTTCATGCGTCGCTGATTGGTATCGAGGTCATTGAGTTTGTCCAAGGGGCCATTGGCTACTCTTTGTTCGAGGCTCTGCTCGTTGCACAGAATGTATGCTTAATTGTTCTTGCTCTATTGGGAAATAGCTATCAGGTGAGGACGGCCCGGGAGCTACTAGTGGGTTGTTTATGATTCATACGTCATGTTATATTTCAGAATTCAGGGACTGAAACGCTCTTGACGACGTCATTCTCTGCGCAGGTTGAATGTCCAGAGACCGATCTCGCTCTGGGATTTTGACATCACACAACCCTAGTAACAACCCTATATCCCTTATCGATAAGAGCAGCTCAACTCTAGTTCTGACGCGAAGCTTCGTCGCAATGGAATCTATGACTTCATCGCACTTATCGAATGCGCCGCGCAAGCTACAGCGTTGAATATCCATCCCGTAATCACCTCGTTTTCTGTAGCTACACTTATTATGTCGGGTACCCCAATGGACGTGGATACCGCTGGGCGCGGTAGACCAGCAGGTAGCAGCACCCAACTTCACGAGATAATCCGCACCTTCCGCCCAAGTAAAGTATGTTCCGTATCGTGCTACAGATGCTGACGGAAGTCCCGTGCTAACCACCCGTAGCTCTTCCGTCGCGAAGACCCCACTTCTGGGAGACCGCCCCCGTATATCCTCTCTCTCGACTTTGACGACCCCGGCGACTTGCTTATGACTTCGGAAAGCGACGAGACAATCCAGATTTATAGTGTGAAGGAGGGACGCCATGAGAAGGCGCTTTTGTCAAAAAAGTACGGTGTCAAGATTGCGAGGTTCACACATACCAGCTCGGGTATCATCTACGCCTCGACGAAACAGAACCACGCTATTCGTTTCCTTGCCACCCACGATAATTCCTTCATCCGCTATTTCGAAGGCCACGAAAGTCGCGTCACCGATATTTCTATGCACCCCGGTAACGATACCTTTATTTCCTGCTCAGAAGATAACACCGTCCGTCTTTGGACTCTCGGGACCCGCCAATGGGTTGGCCAGCTCTTCCTGAACAACCCGTACCTTTCCGCATACGACCCTTCCGGCCAAGTCTTCGCTGTCGGCTGCCCTACCTCCGGAACTGTTCTCCTTTATGATTGTCGCAATTTTGATAAGGCGCCACTAGGCGTTTTTGACGTGGCACAGGTCGGGAGACATTATAGTCATGCTAACCTTATGCGTGGCTGGACTAAGGTGCAGTTTTCCAACGATGGACGCCACTTACTTGTGGCAACGAACGGAGAAGGTCATTTCCTCTTAGATGCCTTCGACGGGTCTCTCAAGGCTTTCCTCCGTGTTAACAGACCCACCGCGGCAAATGTGACTCGTCGTTTAGCCCCAGGTGATCCTGTCCCGGCGAATAAATCGGATAGCTTCCAAACGCCCGTGGAATCTAGCGGGGACACTTCGTTCTCTGTGGATGGGCGTTTCGTCATTGGTGCTTGTGGGTCGGACGTGGTAGTGTGGGATATCAAGAGTTTGGCGCCTCGGGAAAAGGTGGTTTTGGATCCGGATTATAAACTTGGCGACGGAAAACGGGTGCCTGCGGTTCTGGCTTTTAACCCACGTTATAACTTCTTCGCTACGGCGGACACGGAGGTTACCTTTTGGACCCCGGATACACAGTAAACATAGGTGCGCTTATTTTGTCTATTTTGGGATTTGGGTGGGTTGTTTGGAGTTTGGAGTTTCTGCTTATTTAGAGCCGTTCGTTATATACATATGTAATCACATATTCATCGGTATATCGTGTATTACAATTCGTAATGTGCAAGTATGTTTATAAGAATACGCACAATTAATGTGCACAAGTGTACGCTTTTTCGATGGAAACATGGACACTGTCTCCGGGGTTTAATATAGCCGATCTATGTATGTACTTTTGCCTAACAAGGGATACATCGGCATTCCGTCGTGCTGAGCCTGTAATTCGTTATAGTGGTTGCTGTTATCTTTCCTTGTAAGTGGAGCGCTTTGTTGGTTGCTATCCTATCTATACCGTCCCTTACTTCAGAATACAACAGTGAACTTGCATCTAATTGGTGTGTGGCGTATAGAGTTTCGGCCGATGTTGGTGAATTGTAATGTCTCCAGTGACATCGCTGATTCCTCTTGTCTATGGCGATTTTTGGGATTTTACAATTCCTTTTTCATGGATTCTCGGGCGTACATTCAAGCGCAGCCGACGAAGACCAGTTGAGAGGCCTCTCCATTGATGCCTACTACATCCCCTGCAATGTATAACTTGGCTGACTTGTCTTGGTCGGTCAGTACTATGGCAGGCGTTCGACTCTATTCCCAAGAACGACATGTTATGAGTCACTGGTGTCCGAGGATCTAGTAGACGTTTTGTTGCAATTGTTATTCGCTACACTAAAACTTTCTATACATGTTTATGTACATCCGAACAAATAGCATCATTCAATTTCACCCCATTGAAGTAACCCTTCACTTTTATGTAATTGTAGTGGGCTCCAAAATGACAAAAACAACACACTGTTTTTCCATCTACAATAAGGAAAACGAGAAAAAAGAAGGTGAAAGGCAATTTCCTTTGAAAATTTGTAATGTATATAAATAAGAGACAGCAACACAGATGATGCTGACTTGGCTCATCCATTGTGTCTGTGTTTTCTCTCTCAAGCCATCTTCCTATTCTCCAAACTCGATTCCTTGGATAAGATTGATTCAACACAATGGCCCACCAGAACAATTACTCTGACTTTGTTTCCCACGGAGGCCCTTCTGCGACACAAAGTGATCAGGGACAACCCATCTTGAGTCATCATTTGCCGTTAAGTGACGAAACTTTGGCCTCTTACGGATTCCCGCCTCTTTCTACCGATTTTCATGCCGCCTCCCAGCAATTTGAGGCTCAGCAAGGGCTTCCAGACCAAACTAACACATACCAGAACCTCACACCAAGGGCGCTTATCGATGAACAACCTCCACTCGTTGGGGGCTATGTTGAACCGAATTATCCGACTATGGAGGGGCCGAATATGCCTTCTTTAACTTGGGCATCTTGCCACGATAATCAATACTTGTCCAATCCCCCGGCGGGCCCTTTGATGCAGCCACCATTTCCACAGGGTATCGACAATGGGCCTACTCACTATGGTCTTACCAACGGTACCTACGGAGGTACAGACCCTCTGTTGCCGATTAACTCGGCACACATGACAACTGTTAATGAACCAATATCATTCTTGCCTTCTATGGAGTCTTCTACAGCAGTCCCTCTTCAGGTTCAGAACAATCCTTCGAGACGCCAGGCCACAAACCCCCATCGTGGTATTGGTGTTCAACACAACATGGGACAGGCAACAGTGGCTGCAAGATTCCCTATGAACGGGTTGGCAACCCAGCAAAGCCTCGTCAATCAGACCCCCTACCCCAACGTCTCCTATCCTGTTCTATCACCTCAAATGCCGGGATATTCAGGAAACCTTGGCCCAGTTAGTTCATTCAACCAACGTTGGACGAGACAACAAGACGGTCCAAGCTCCGTTACATCTATGAACGCCTTCCCTACCGATTACGGTGTTCAACCTCACTTAACACAAATCCCATCATTCACTGAGACTCCACTCCAAACTGCGATCTCTGTGCTTCCGGGTGGTCATGATCCCCCACCTCCAATTCCCACTTCCTCCACACCACAACGCCATCCTCAGAATCATGGTTATCGACATGCTTCATCTACCAGAGCTACACAACCACTAAAAACTCGACTAAAACGTGTATCACCTGCTGATACTGGTGCCTCTGATAGAGCCAACCGTGAGCTCACACCTATTCAAAAAATCCTTGCAGAGAAACGTGAGGGTCACAAGTCCGGTTTCCGGAAGCTTCTCAGGAGGAATTCTCTACAAGCTCCTTCAAAAAGGACCGGTCTACTACATTTCCAAAACAATGGGTCGACACCTGGTTGCCCTCACTATCAAACTGAGGTCTCGCAAAAAAACTGCCAGGTTTGTTTTGTTCCACCGACCCAACGGAGGTCACACACAGATTAATCATTTACTTTGAGGAAAAATCTTTTCTCTCTGCTACTGGTCTATGATAAAAGTAGTAGGTCTCTATAGTCTGTTGACTTGGGTTGAAGAAGTTGCTATTTCTATTTCTTAATTTGCTCAGTTTACTGTTTGTTCGCATTCATCTACTGGTTATACTAAATTTCCCAGCTTTGGTTTCATCATTTTCATTTCATCCACGCATATTTGCTCTTTTCTAACGTTGAAGAATACAACATCAAGGACGTCCACTCTCCTGATTCCATCTTTGCATTATCCTTAATCGTCAAAATATAGTCATTACCGCATCAGTTGTTAGGCCTTGATCATGTGACAAGTCCTATATGTTTGTTTGTACATACGTCCTAAGACCGAGTCGAAATCTGAAACATCAATCCTCAATCGCTGACCATGACTGTGTCCCGCGTTTTCAAAGGCCAAGGAAAGAACAAGCGTAAAACATTTCCTAATCTAGGCAATGACATGACTAGGGTTACCAAGGATCGGGGCTCATTAGCAACGACGACTCTCCGGCCCCACACACCCGGCTGGCCAGGTGAATTTTGTGGGGCCGGGAGGGGAATGATTATTTTCACTGTGGTTTCTTGTTGTCTTTTGATTCTTCTCTATCTTTGTTGACATTTTCTTCTGTTTATTCTACACTCATACTTCTCATCAAACTACGATATCATGTCCACTAAATCTGTCTACGTTTATAATCCCAACATGAACACGTCCATCAAGGACTTCATCGTTTCATACGACCTGGACAAATGGGGAATCACTCAGCAGCAGGTCACCTACTTTTTGACCATCGCCATGTTCACCATTATTGGACTGGCCATCTGTGATGCCACGATGTGGTGGATTCGTATGGCCTCATTCGTGCTCTTCTTCTTCTGAGATGCTTACTGAAACCTTCCTCTCCCTTCACTTAATAGACACCATCACCTCGATCATCCAGACAATTCGGACTATTCTGATCTTCTTTGAGACGATCTGCACGACTATCGCCAACTATGGGTATTTGCTGCAGGTCTTCCCTTTGTTCTTCCGGGGGCTTTCTTACTATTTTCGCATCTTGCGGATCTGGTGAGTGATTGTGATATTAGGTGGAGAGCTAAGCAACAGGTTGCTTGGCGGGGAGGGTTTCTGAGGCACATAGGCGTCGGGCTTCTTTGTACATCTTGTACGTGGGGCAGATAGATGGGTATCTGTAAGTCAACTCAATGAGCTGGATATGCTTCTTCCATTTCATAATGCTAACTGTACCTCAGGACATGTCTTTTTTCGTCGTATTTCACTAGTATATAATAAACACCACTTCTTAAAGTCGTCCGTCAGAAGTTTCTTTCGTAATTATGTCGACTTCCATTTGACAAACAAAATATACCATCACTTCATAAGCAACAATCTTCGACCATGGCATACACCATGTTTGCCTCTGGTCTGGCCCTGGGCTTCCATCCAACCCATCCGACCATTTGTTTTCGGGCCGTGGCTGAAGTGTCACAGCCGTCTCCTTATACCAGTTCATCACTCTACTGTTGTTATCACAGGTATATCTATGAAATCCTAAACATCCACGACCGAGAACTCTGTGTACTAAATACTAAAGGTGTTCCGATAGAAAAGACAAGCCCCAGACTAGTCACCAAAACTATGTAGTGGAGCAAACCATCACTTACTCTTCCAGTTTTTGCTGTGGCTGGTCTCACCATGGCTGCAGCGTCCGGGTAAACAATGGGTATCATGTTAGCCGCGGTTGCAACGGGGTGGCTACACATGGCTACGTCACCTTTCACTAATTAAATACTACCAATTCATATATTTTGTTAGCGCCTTGCATACAATGTTACCTTGAAAATGTGACCATCGCATTTGCGCAGTTTGGTCTTTTTAACTTCGGTATTGTTCGATTAGTCAGATATTTCGGTCAGGTTCTCTGGATATGTGCAGTACTGCGGGAGACTGACCAAGCCAATTTTTACATACTTGTCGCACAATTGGTTGTTTAGTCGCATATAATCCCTGATATAAATACACTCTTCCGCCCAAAATCAAACTTTCTCAAACTTCTACTTTCCCGCAATCAAGTCTTGACATTGACAACCGAATTACACAACTCATTTCATCACCAAACCCACAATCACCATGTCTGCCACAATACTAGCTGCCGGTGTCACATTTGGGCCAGTCCCTCTCGCCATTGCCGGTGGTCTAGTTCTCGTGGCTCTTGTCCCCGGTCTTGTAATCATCCCGGCATTATCAATCTTAGGATTTACTGCACTTGGCCCTGTTGCTGGTATGTTCCCTCTTGACACAGGTTGAGATACCATGAATATGAGGTTCTAATTTTTGGGTTCTTCTTGTTCAGGTGGTATTGCCGCCGGTTTGCAAACGGCTTTCACGGCTACTGGTAGTCTGTTTGCTCTTTGCCAGAGCGCGGCAATGGGTGGTGCTGGAGGCTCTGTTTTGGGAGGCGTAGTCTCCGGTATTGCTAGTGCCGGGGCAGCGATTGTCGGTTTGTTGATGGCTTTGTAAGGGCATACTGTGTGTGATGATGATTGAAATATGAATCCAGTCAAAGATAAAATACTGTTTGTGAGATGTTTGTTGGGAGAACATGTGTACATATAAATCTATGGTATGAACTAGATAGAGTGCCTGTGTATGTTATCTACTGTACCAGAAATAAGTATAAAACACGGCTGTGGGATCACTCAACTGGCTGTGTTTTTTTTCGCTCAACTCAGTCACCGCGTCATCACAATGTTTCTAGATATTCTCTGTATTAACGAAACCAACTGGGCTGAGCTATTCATGGCACTCACTGCAGTCGGAGCTGCGTGTCCTATCTCCATCCTTCCCACCTGGATAACCGCTCTGGGTTTTGGTCTCCTTGGACCAGCAGGAGGTAAAGTATCCGTTACATACCAAAACTGTTATTGTCTCTAACATCTGAACGGGTTCATCTAGGAATAATTACGCCTGTTCTTGCACCGACTGATTTCAATATGTTTTCTGATTTCCAAAGAACACCGTTCAGTGAACTCATTACTAGGTTGACCACTGATACTTGTGGTACGGCTATAGATAAAATTACGGTTACTTGGCAAGGCATGCTATGCCAGCGTGACGTAGATGTGGAGGGCTCTCAGTTGTAGATATGGTTCGTTGGTGACTTTATTTTTACGTTGAATGGGCACATAAAAATGATTCGAGATAAAGATAAAAGTCAAATGGTGTTAGATTTTCGTTGAACTTGTGTTGTATTCTTCAAGTATCTACAATTGAAAGAATATCCACCTTCACTCATACTGATCCAATTCCCCAGTTATCCGCGTGCTTGATTGCTGCCTGGGACCATTGTCTAGCTTCCATCTCTATTTCCGTTTTCATGTCTCTCTCCGCTTCCATCCGACTTGACCGGTACCTCCGATAGAGCTCCTTTTTCAACATTGTTGCCATTTTCAAAGTCTTTTTGCCTTTTTCCAGAGCGCTGCGATGGGCGGATGAGCAGATCCTTTTGCATTTGTTGGGTGTGTCGGGGCTATAGCAGCGGCTGCGTTCCAGGGCTTGATGTGCCCACCGTAGAGCTGTAGACTTTAGTTTAGCTGTTGGCTCCCTTTCTTTATCCAATGAGTGCATATGAATAATCCGAGATACACATATGTACGCAAAAGATTAAGGAGGCTCTGTCAGACGCATGTACAGGCTACTGGTGGCGGTTAAATAGACCCAAGTACCTGTAGTCAACAAACATAATCAACGGGTATAAATGCAGGCTCGGCAGCCTTTCGTGTAGCTTGGTTCTTCTCTCTTTCTATTCTACTCAATCTACTCAAGTTATTACCATGCCATCCTTGGAAGATTTCTGTGTCAATGACGATAACTGGGCTATATTCACCGCTGCAACAACAGCAATGATAGCTGCATGTCCTGTCATCATTGTCCCCGCCACATGTACCATCTTAGGCTTCAGTGCACTTGGACCTGTAGCAGGTACGATAACTTTTATATTGAAAAGCTATTCCTCTCTTTAACTTTTATGTACTCTCATAGGGTCTCTTGCGGCTGCTTGGCAAACTGCTGCCACGGCTGCGGGAGGTAGTTTTGCGTTTCTCCAGAGCGCTGCCATGGGTGGATGGGCGGCTACTTATATGTCTGCTGCCTGTGTTGCGGCTATAGGGACAGCAGCGGCTGCGTACCAGGGCTTGATGTGCCCAGCAAACGGAAATGCTAGTCACACTGAGCTTTAGATTTCAGTTTGGCTGTTGACTCCCTTTCTATATCCAATGAGTGCATATGAATAATCCGAGATATACATACGCAAAAAGGTTAAGAAGGCTCTGTCAGACGCATGTACAGGCTACTGGTGGCGGTTAAATAGACCCGAGTACCTGTAGTTAGCAAACTTAATCAACGGGTATAAATGCAGGTTCGGTCGCCTTTCGTGTAGCTTGGTCCTTTTCTCTTTCTATTCTACTCAATCTACTCAAATTGTTACCATGCCGTCGTTTGAAGATTTCTGTATCAATGAAGATAACTGGGCTGCATTCACCGCTGCATCAGCAGCAGTGGTAGCTGCATGTCCTATCATGATTGTCCCCGCCACATGTACCCTCTTAGGCTTTGGTGCACTTGGCCCTGTAGCAGGTACGATAACTTTTATATTGAAAAGCTATTCCTCTCTTTAACTTTTATGTACTCTCATAGGGTCTCTTGCGGCTGCTTGGCAAACTGCTCTCACGGCTGCGGGAAGTAGTTTTGCGTTTCTTCAGAGCGCTGGCATGGGTGGATGGGCGGCTAGTTATATGTCTGCTGCCTGTGTTGGTGCTATAGGGACAGCAGCGGCTGCGTACCAGGGCTTGATGTGCCCAGCGAACGGAAATGCTGGCCACACTGAGCTTTAGATTTCAGTTTGGCTGTTGAATCCCTTTCTTTATACAGTGAGTGCGTGAGTGATCCGAGATACACGTACACAGAAAGTTAAGAAGACTCTGTCCGACACATGTACAGGCTACTGGCAGCGGTCAAATAGATCTAAGTACATGGAGTTAGCAAACACAATCAACGGTTATAAATTCAGGCTCGGCAGCCTCTTATGTAGCTTGGTCCTTCTCTCTTTCTATTCTACTCAATCTACCCACGTTATTACCATGCTGTCCTTTGAAGGTCTCTGTGTTAATGAAACTAACTGGGAGACACTCTCCGCTGCAGCAACAGCAGTCGCAGCTGCATGTCCCATGGACATTCTCTCCAGCATATATAGCTTCTTAGGCTTCGATGCACTTGGACCCGTGGCAGGTACGATAACCTTTATATTGAAAAGCTATTCCTCTCTTTAACGTGTGTGTACTCTCATAGGATCTTTTGTGGCTACTCGTCAAACTGCATACACGGCTGCGGGAAGTAGTTTTGCGTTTCTTCAGAGCGCTGCCATGGGTGGACCGGCGGCTACTTATATGTCTACTGCCTGTATTGCGGCTATAGGGACTGCAGCGGCTGCGTACCAGTGCTTGATGTGCCCAGCGAACGGAAATGCTGGCCACACTGAGCTTTAGATTTCGGTGTGGTTGTGGTTGGAGGTTGAGTGACGGTGTACAGGGTTGGTTTCGGTGCTTTGGGGGATTCAGTGGTGGCAATGGAAGTTAACAGGTAGACTGTAGTGACCCGAAATATTACACTGTGATTTCCATGATAAATGCATTACAGAAGTACCCGTCCATTTGTTCAATGCTGTCGAAAACACTGAGGCCATATCGCTCGGAGATAAACATCCGATGACGTGGTATGGGATCGCTTACCAGCACTTTTCAGCAATGGTGGGCTTAAACGAGCAAATAAGCTTCCAGATGCCAAACCGAGAACATGTGTGGCATTGTGCCAGTTGGCATTTGGTGCATGTTGTTACCCATTCAAAGTGGATTCCAATACGCATTTGCGCGCAATATTGGGCAACGTATAGACAGACGCAGTGATATGCACAAGGGTAGACACTTTTATGTGCTGTGCTTCTAATGCGTATTAGACTATTTACGGGTGTCTTCTGCAAAACACATTGGGCTTCATCAATTTCAATCATATATCCTCGTATCTAGATATACACTGACAGTTTTTGTAGTGAGCACGGTTACACCGACGTCATATTGGAAGTTCACTTGACGTCTATCCCTATACCCCGCTAGTGAACAGACAATGCGGTTAGGACAGGGGAACAAAGACGTTGATTGATTGTTCTAGTAAATAGTACGATACCCTGCAAGTCTGTGGCGGCTGTTTTTTTTTTTTTTTTTTTTT
>NETU01000545.1:275181-299036 GCA_003032515.1 Huntiella decipiens
ATTTAGGCCCCCTTGTGCCCGGAGAGAAAGCTTTCCGCGGCTTTCCTCGTTCTCATCTGCATCAGCGCCACAGCAGCCTGCAACTGCAGGGGGTCCTTATCGGGGCGCGGCGTCTCTCCGCCATTGCAACGAAGAATGATTGGGCTGCCCTTGCGCAGAACCATCTTTAAGATACATCCCGTAGCTCGCCTTCTTCCCGCTGTTGACGTGAAGAATGATTGCGCCGCCCTTGCGGGGAACCATTTTGATGATAAAGCCTGTAGCTGTCACACGCTTGGTGCTGTATGGCTTCACAAGCAGCTTTACGCGAGTGGCGCGACGGGGGGAACTCTTCTTGACCTTCAAAATGATGCGAAGCATTTTGAATTTTGAAAATGAGCATGGATCCGAGGTGAGTCTCAAATACAAACTGAATAAAGGGGCGAGAAGAGGGGAACTTCAAGATGATGACGATGTAAAAAACGTTGCGAAAGAGCGAGATTGACTAGAACGAACGCTCGGTGGGTCCGTATTAAACAGGATAGGAATCACAAATCCTGGAAATCCTGGACACCAGATCTTGAAGCATATTGGGAGCATGCTCCCAAGACACACTGAAGAGTGCACACCGGAATGCCCCTAATAGAGGGGTTTCCGAAGTTAGAGATCATGGAGCTCTAAACATGCTTCGAAAGTTGGCTGGGGGAGTCGTCGTAAACAGCTTTCGAAGAGACAGACCGTTTGTGTCTCATAGGTCTGTACTTGATTGTTGTGCACATTGCATGGTTGTCGAACTTGGCTTGTATCTGCGAAATATCCTCCTCTCGTCTCCCGGGTTGTGTGTCGGTATTTATACTCCTCCTTGGCTGGTCTATGAACCCTGTGACTGAGGGAAATCACTCATCTATACTTCTATGGCTTCCTCCGATCACCACCCGATTCTGTCTGAATTTACCAGAACCTTCATTTAAGCAGTCTAGTCTACATGTTTGTCCTTTTCTAGCCGTTGTTCCAACTCCAGACCATACATCATGGCCATCTGGAGTACCACCTAATTTTCAGTTCTTCAAATCCGTAGCCGCTATTTCTGAGCACCTGAAGATGAACTACATTATTTACTGGCATTGCTTCTTCATGGATGCTGACCAGCACCTCTCTCGCGTGACAATCTTGAGTTGCACATCGGCAACCTGAAACGGGAAGTGCACTAGCCTGACAACGAAATCCTCTTTGTGAAATTGTTGCCAACTGTAAACAAGCTTTCTTTTTGGCGGCCGAACGGTTCCTCCCGCCTTCCCTGTAGTGCCGACCTGAATTTCATTAGTCTGATCCGGCAGAGACTTGGCGTGACAAATCACGCAGCCCGTACAAGAGGCTGATTTCCCGGGATTTTCAAAACTAGATCCACTACAAGTCCACGGAATAATGTCATTATGCATTCATCACGCCCCATCTGCAGCTCAACGATTAAGTTGCTAAATCCAGGCGCGGGGAGGTCAGATGAGATCTCTGATATTTGTCTACAATGAAGTGGACAATTTCGGACCAACGGATATTTGTGGACATAACTAGTAGTGGTGAATTTGCAGAGAATGAAAGAACAATGCAGTATTAACCACAGCTCGTTGACAGTGTCGGCCCTAGTTTGTTTCGAGTTTTAGATTCAAACGTTTGAGTTACACCTACACCTGTAATTATTCTCTGGTATGGACGGGAAAATCTTGTGGCTAATAGGGTTAACGGTCACGTGCCAGGAAGTGAAGTTATGGTCACATCGCCGAGTCTGAGATACCGATTGGGTAGTTAACCCTTCTGTGCGTCCTGAGATATTTTGTCCGTCAGTTGGTTTGATATTCGACTGTTTCGGATGATCGCTGATCTTTCCACGGGGTCATTTGGATGATTGGAGGTCTTGCAGTCCTACGCTGGCTAAACCCTAAGATTGTACTCTGATAGATAGCGCCGACAAATTCGTTCTCCAGTGCAAGGACCGCAGGTAACCGAAGCTAACCGTGGCCGTGTTCTACACGGCACGCAAGATAACCTATCTCTACACTAGAAAAGTCGAGGATAAATGGCACAATCGGCCGCGCTCAAATGCCTCGACTTATATTCTTTTGCTTTGCTGAAGACAGCGACAAAGTGACCCACCCTTGTCAGGGACCGGAACTCGGTTTGCGAAAACATCAAGTTTGGCAAACAACAAAGATGCAAAAAGCTCCTGGGATTTGACAGCAAACGACATGTCTTAATCTCCACGAAAATTACCAAGTTGACAAGATAAGTTTTTCTCCATTTTGCCCACTCCAGATGGTTCAAGCTTTTTGAACGGGACTGCAAACTACGATGGTAGTGATGCGATGTAAAGTTACACCGCGATGCCTGGTACTGGTGTCTGTGTTTTGTTACACGGAATACAACAGTGTCTGGCAGATGGAAAATGTGACGTTGATTTTAAGTTTTATGGAACGTCCCGGTGGTTGTTTCATGCCGGGGGCTGCATGAACCGCTCCTGCCCTGTCATGCAGGTCTAAGCGATCGAGGAAACAGGTGTGTTCCGCGAAACCCCTGTCTGTGGAATGCCACAAGATAACTACACCTTCTTAGGTACACAGCTCGAAATATTCTTCATGGTTGCCCTATTGCTGTGGTCGTGAAGCTGTTTCAGCAAATCCCATTTTCCAACACATTAGCGCGCCACAATATTTTGCGCTTCTGCCTGGAAGGCTTTACTATTTTAAGGGAGGAATAACTGTGCGCTCATCGATAACGAACTACTCCAAGTTTTCTTGCTAACTCACGTTGGATGTTAGGGTTCAGGGTTGCGAGTGCCACATACTCGCTGTCGCCAACTGCCTCGCGTGTGTGTTTCATGGCGACGTCAGAAAACATATGTCATCGAAGATTGTGTGCTAAGCAAAAGGTTTGACTTCTATGGTGTGATTGTTGTTGTTAGTTCAGGATTGTTAGTTCCCCGCTGACTATCACCACTTCCACCCTGGCCGCGGCTCGCAGAGGAAGCAGATGACACATTCAAGTAAGTGGAGAAACGATGGAAACCGCTTTGCAATGACCGTAAAGGCTGTTGTGACCCAAGATCGTGATGTGAATGTTTATTGCCCGACGCTGTGACAATTACGCCAGTAACCCATGTTGAGCGGACATGTTATGACGACTTAAACTATAATCCCGGAGAAGATGTCAACTCCTTTAAGGTGGGTGGCATTGTTGTTCTGGAGATTCCTCTATAAGGGCCCCTGGTAAGAAAATAAATTCTATCTCCAAGAGCCGAAAGGTTCGTAGACGGGTCACAATAAATCGACAGACACAGCCTACCCTGCCGCAACAGTGGGAATCGTTAGGGGAGTCGGCCAATCCAGCGAGATAATCCAGCCTGGCACCTATGGGTTTGTGGGCCCTCAGTCATATAACGGCGGAATCCCTTGTCACCCATCTTGTTGGGTCTCAAGGGTGTCTCCCTAACACATGCTAGTACCTCCTAGAAAAGGGTTAAGCGTATCCTTCCATTGTCTCAAACTCATGGTTGCCTGTAACCCATTGTCTGGGTTAGTGTGACATAAATCCATGTGGATACCTGAACACTCTGGCGCATACACTAGAAGACACTAGATGGAAGGAGTTAAAGTTGGCAGATTAAACGTCATGTCACACAGACTGATGTATGCAAGCCACATCGATGTGTCGGAAGACCATCTTACATCATCGTCGTATATGTTCCCTCCCCTACACTGGTACCATCGGTATTACCCATTCCGGGGCACGCTGTTCTTTCCTCGTTGCCGTTCCTCCGTATTTATGGCTCTGGTTCATTGGGAGCCTATAGGGTACTAACAGCCTAGGTACCTGGTCATAGGACCAGGCCAGCGTTGCAAGATGCAAGTTCTCTGATGCCGAACTTTGTCATGGCGGGTAATTCTGAATTTTGCAGAACCTTTGAGTCTCTGTTAGGGCCTACATCAAGCCCCGGTGGATCACAATGGTGTTAACGCTGTAGTCATGTAATTCAAAGGTTCCCTCTACCCCCCGGTGTCTGAAGAAAAAGCTCGCCTTTCATAAAAACCAATGAACAAGGTTTGAGTCGTTGGTCAGAAATTATGAATGAGACATGGCAGTTATGACCTTGAAAGCTGAAGAGAATAAATGAATGTGATTTTCATGCATCGAACGAGAGGATTATCCGTCGTCTCGAACACTATGGCGGTAGAAGAGGCCTTCTTTGTATGAAGAGTACATTGCCAACATGACACAATTGAGCCCAACAATACAAAAGGGCCTCAAACAAAATGGATGATTTCATCAATGACCACGTTTTACATGTACCCATATATTTGCATTCACGTACGAGTTTGCCCACAAAGTGTTGTATATCATGTGTATTTCCTTTAGTTGCTGTTTGAGTTTTATAAAGCCATCCCTAATATAAATACGAGCTAGCCTCCACGGTCTCTAAATGCACCTGTAGGTAAGGCGCGGCCATATAAACCCACGTCTTCACCCAAAATCCATCCATGCTTAATATCTCAAGAGCGGTTACATCGAGGCCGGGAGGTGGTGGCCAGTCAGCGATGAGATGACCAATGGTGGTGTCGTCTTCGGACCCACCATACCAATTAATCACTTCAAAGCCGTCAGATGATCCTTCGCCCTCATTATCCGTAGGCATTAGCTGCCCCGAAGGCACGAATTCTGGCGCTTCCGCGTTGAGGCAGTAATGCACGGTGCGCTGAAATTGCTTTGGCGCAAACGCAGGCGCTTCAACGTTGAGACCTTGCCGCGCTATGGCTTGTAGGTTGGTTGAGGGGAACTCCTGCGCGGAAGGATTTAAAGCGCTCTTGTTGGCTGTTGGCTCAGTTCCCGGACTTTTGCCGGTGGCGGCCACAGTCTTGTTAGAGAAAGCCGCCATCTTAGGACTTGCTTCTGAAGATGGGGGTGGGGTCAATAAGGCATCATCCACAAGGAGTTGTGGCTCAGTGACGCCAGAGCCTGGCAGTTTGCGATGCGCCGCACCGATTTTACTGAGCATTACAGCGTCGCCTCCCGCAAGATCGGCGGAGGTCGTGCTGAACTTGCGGGAGCCTGCACGCGAAGATTTTCCGGCGGCTTGCAGGCGGTCCCAGACCCCTTTGCCTTTCAGGAAATGGTTCGTCGGGTGCCAGTCCGGGACTCCTGTTAAACAATGGTTAGCGCAGTTCCGTACGGCCCAAACAGGGTGCAATAACGTACTTGCGTTGGATAGTCCACGGCCGGTGCCATACATTTGATCGGGATCATGCTGCATGACGACGTCGAATCCCCAGAGTTAATTTCAACAACTTTAGCCACATAACCGCTCGTAGCCTGACAGATCTCTAGTTGAGCATCTCTGCCATGGCGAGGGAGCGGCGGCGGGAAACCTCGACCTCGACATCACTGTGGTTTGGCAAACCAGTGATGGAAATCCTGTGGAATTCTGTCGAGTGAGGAGTGGTGACCGCAATATCGTCCGTGAGAATTCAAGCAGGACAGGTAGTGTTGGGAGACCGCATGACTGGTGCTCTGGTTTGGCGCCGTCGGTCGATAGCGATTGGACCGGAGACGACATGTCCTTCTACTAGATTGATTGTTAGCAAACATGTTGAGCCCTCATAATACAAGAACTCTGGAAAAACCGGCTCACATACTATGACGTTTGGTTACTTAGCACAGCAGACACCAAACTTTACCCAATCGCAAGTGACACATGACTATGCACGGAATGCCTGTAGAGAGCCTTTCTAGCTTCCACTCCCGAAAGGATAATGTCATCTTCGCGAGTTGAGTCCGGCGGGGTTGGACGGCAGAGTTGTTGTCTAGCTGTTCGGACTCCAGTGGCGCTCAATCGGGATGACGATACTCCACTCCAACAACAAAGCGAACATACTGAACCCTGTGACAGTTATTCAGTATCCATCGCTATAAATATATTGGGCCAAGGAATGTGATTGAATGTGTAGGCAGAAGGAGTTGAGCCCTCTGCGAGGGTGGTCAAAATCGATGTTAGACAGAACAGAAGAAGGCCAGACAAAATGCGTCTGAATAACAAAGGATATCTGATTTCAAAACAGAAGGTAGCAGTATGTATCCCGGCGTAGGTACCTTTGATACTGGGGAACTGCTTAATCGGGGATGTTTCCATCTTTCGACTACCGCACTCGCGGCCTTTTGCGGGATGGTGATGGATCTTGACTTGTTGCATCAAAGCCTGGTGAACCCGTTGAATCTACGACCGATGAACCTATGGAACCCAAACATTTACCTAGATTTCTATACAATATAGTCTATTCGGTTTAACTCGATTATCATCCTATTCCTACGTGCCGATCAAGATTTGAAGGTTGTTCCCGTGGACACAAACAACGTGTGTCTTTCTTTTCTTGGTTTCTCGCAATTGGGCGGTTAAAAGTCACATTTCTCCCACGGCATATAAGACCTAAGAGAGATTTCCTATCCTTCCTAGATGGCGAGATGTCATCTTTCCTGGTGCAGTGTTTCACAGATATCCACGTCTATAGACTAACAACTGTCCACAATCTTGAATAGCTACTCGGCACTACACCTGACAACCCTATTTCGCCATTATTATCATTTTCAAAACTTCAACCTATAAAATCACAATGAACACTCTCCTCAACACTCAATCTGAAGGCCCCGCTCAGGCTCTGAGCCCGAGCCCTGATTCCGCACCTTCCTCGCCACTGAGTATCTCTAGCTATGCTTCATCCTCGTCGCGGGAGTCCCTCCATACACCACCGCCAGCAGCTTGCAAGCCATCTTTGCCAGAGTTACTGTTCTCCGTCGGTTGTGCCCTAGACCGAATTGCGCCGGACACTTTCCCCAACCTAACGGCCGAGACCCCCCTCCCGATTTGGTCCGGCGGAGAGCCACTGGCCCGCTCTTGCTCGGAGTATCGTCTGCGACATCTGGCAATTGTCGGAATGATTTATGCAACACACGATATCGAGAGGGTTCTCTGGATAGAAGGGACTGATTCAGTTCCCCCTATCATCGACTACGCCAGCTTCCCCCGTGGCCTCTACCCTACCGCTGCCGAGCAGGCGCAGCTCAAAAAGCAATTGGCCACGGAGATTGAGAGATACAATGCGGCTCTGGATAGGCTCAAAGGGGTGGTAGACGCACCTTGGACTCAGACTGATGTGGTTCAAGACCTGCTATCGCACGTCTTACAGTCTGTCCAGGGTGCAGAATGCCTAGTTCGGCATTTGACCGAGCCCCAAAACAAGCTGGTAATTAAGGGAGCAGCGGTGTTCGTTCGTTCAATTCCTAAATATCCTTTGCAACTTCATTACACCATATTCGGGCCTCGTCGGTCCCTGGATCGCTTCTGGACAGATCAACCCGTGGCAGCGTGCATAAATTGCAGAGGGCAAAATCCGGAAGTGCAGTGAGTTATCCGCCTCCCTATAGGTAATCGTTTGCCTTGTTAACACAAGCTTCAGGATCCAAAGCCAGTGTCGCTTCTGGTACTAACCCCCCGGCCTTCGTCGTTTTGTCGTTGTTGCTTTCGTTTTTCCATTTAGCGTGTCGTTCTTGGGGTTTTGTGTTCCTATTTGCTGTTCTGGAGCGATGCTCTTCTTCTCTTCTTTGGTGTTTCTGAAACCTTGGTTGCGACCTTCGGGTCATTGGGGCGGGTGACCAACTTCGCCGTCTAGTGATGCCCACGTGGGGGACCAGGGGATTCCGGAATAAGATTCGTTCATGACTAAAGTATGTAAGTATATTTATGTTAATTCACCATTTTACTAGTAATCGCTGTGGCGTGTGTTCCAAAATGCGTGGTCGTATTCACGATTCCATAGAAAGTCAACACCCAGGTTTCATGTCGCCATTGTTTCCTTTGTATATCCGCTGTATGCGCATCATCGGAACAACACCTAATCCGATGTTTCCTATCATTTCCAACGCTGTGTCCCCAGTTTTCAAATGTCGCCTTCTGCGAGACCACCTTAACCTCCCCACACAGAACCACGATAATTATAGTAGACATGGTTTAGCTCCGTGCGTTGGCGCATAGCGGTGTATCATCAACACAATCGACAAAGAGCTTCGATTAGCTATCGCCTCCCGGCCACCGATTTGTCCCTCGTGGCGCCGTCGTCGGGGAGCATTTTGTGCGGGATTGTCTATAGCTCGGTGAGTTGAATGATCAGTTTCGATGTTATTGAACTTGTTAGTCTGTTTTTCGGTGTATCGAGGTCACGGCCCGGGTGCTGTCCAGGCAAATAAACGAGCCACAAAGCGGGAGTTCTTGACGAATCTAGGAACTCACGCCGGATTAATACCAGATCCTGCAGTGGATTTCTGTGGGAATTCAATAAACTCACAGTGGTCGATAGATCAAGGGCTAGGCTTACATGCCGTAGGGCTGTCGTCAACCGGGGCACACAATCCCCACATGTAGTGAATCCCGAGTACTTCTAAACAACCCTATTCGACAACATAGTCATATTACGGATCAATTTCTATGAAGTCTTACAACGTAAGATGATACCGTCCAGACTGTTGCGGCTGTGACTCGAGCAGTTCCGGTCTGTCTGCTTGCGGAGTCAGTGCCAAGGCGAGTCCATCAACTAAACGCTTCATCGAGATTCGGCCATTCACTTTGATTCCTGTCCAGTCAGGAAACATTCCGGCGCCGCCAGACGCGGGTTGCTTTTGTTGCGGAGATCGGCAGGTCCCTGTGTACTTCGAGGAGGACTCCTGGCTTGAGACACCACAGCAGCTGTCTCCAGACCCTCTTTGATGACGGGTCGTGCTGATAGAAAGCTACTGCTCAGGCACGTTGCTCTAGATACACAAGACTCTTGTAGCTAGTTGCCAGCAAATGACGCCTTCACCGTGACAACACAAACAACTTTCATCATGTATATTCTGTGTTAAAGGACGCCCGGGGTTCCCAGTCGATGCTGGCCATCACTGACGGGAGTATCAAAACGGTCTGTGACATCACCTCCTTATTCTGTCTGGGTCAACAAGTGAATAACTCAATTGACCATTTCCCTTGACTTACTATTAACAAATTCACTCTTGTTGTTGCATCTTATACACCAACGAGGCGGAGAACCGTTGCACAAGAACAAACGTGTTTATCCATGTCGAATAAATGGGCCATCAAACCCTCGTGGTGTGCATACACTGTATTGAGATAACGGAACCGAAATTACTGGTCAAGTTGATAATACACACATGGTGCCTGGCGTCAATAACGAGTTGCCCAACGAAGTGAATCCAAAGTGGAATCCATATCAAACAAAACAAGGTGATATAAGTGGCGGAACTGGACGCAAGATGTACAAGTACATACCCTGGGGCGGTTCAACGCAAAATACCTGTGGATAGTAAGCACAAGGTCGATTCAAACACCGCTTGTTAAGCTAAATAGAATCAGGCTGGTGTGTCAGAAACCACGACTTTGGACACTCACACCGTGACATAGAGGAACCAGATTTCAAGTGGAGCAGGAAGTGACCTGTACCTGGCGCAATATCCCGTTGGTTGTGCAATAGCACGTGATTCTGCAGATGTGTGTGGGCACATTTAGCAAGTAGAAGTTTGTTTTTGGTCGCCCCTGCGTAGCTGCAATGTTGCGGAATGTTTCTATTCCTTGTATTGGAAAGTCATGTACTTTCAGCGTTTGCTGGCGTCAGCATCCCGGTCATTACACAAAAACGGTAGTCTATCGAAGAACAATTCTTGTTGCCTAGCTTTTCCCCCTCTGTCATCTATGTCAAATGTTCACACGTCCTCCGTTATTAACTAGGAATAAATACATTTGTATTGATATTTGATCTCGCGAGTACCTTGATCCCATCAACCTCCAGAACTAATCAAGATACCACCTTCAGGGTTTTCTGGGCCAGCCAGCACCACGTCCCCAAGTGGGCTGGACGTAATTCTCTTCAGGCACAGGCAAATGAGCATGCTCAGGTGTCGAGGCTTTACCGCCAATCGCTAGCTGATTCATGGAAAGCTCTAGACCTTGGATAGTACGGTTGGTTGTGGTACCTGAGCCCCGGACTGGCGTGTTCTGAGCAGTCAAATCATGGTCTTCACCTTTGTGGAGAACACCCATGGTTGAGCCGCCAAACTCCGCACCGTCCGCCGGCTGATCCTGCTTTGAACGGAATGTCCAACGACCGCCGACCACCACAAAGTCGATAGCGGGGATCCCAGTTTTCGTCTTTTTCGTGGACTTGCTGTCGAAGTCCCACAACCCTTCAACCAACGAAAGGTCGGCCTCGTTGGGGTCGCGATTCTGGGCTCCAAGAGGCTTCACAGTTTCTCCAACGCGCTGTTTGCCTTTCCCATCCGTCTTCTTGCCTTCATCATCACCCCAAAGGTGCTTGAAGCGTGAGACACCTGTCTGGTTGTGGTGGGGAGACGGTTGTGGAACAATGGAGGGAACTCCGAGGGGGGATCCACCCCACATAGGCGTCGACAGAACGGGCTGTGTGCCAGGTCGAATAGAAGGTTGAGTAATGTTTTCCGTAGGAGGATTTTGATGCACCTGTTTCTACAAATCACAGTTAGTCTCAAGGTGGTCTTCTTTGACTTTGTCAACTATCCAAAGTTCACAGTCCACACCAAGTACACTCACCTCAATGGGTTGCCAGGTAACTTCATCCTCGGTATCTTCCGGTACATCGGGCGTCTGTGCTGTCTTCAAGTTGTTAGTTTGTCTCCGAGAAATTGAAAAAGACAGAAATAACCAAAGCTAGTGTTTAGCGACTAAGACTTACCTTTGCAGTGCGATCAACGTGCGAACTTTTAGCATTATAATCATAGTAAGGGTCGGTTTCTTCTATGTCCTTTAGGGTGGGCTTGTACCAAGCGGCTTGTCTTGCGCCGTGGCTGTTGTCATTCTCGACACCCTTGGCTGTCACAGAATCCCCTGAGAAACTTTCACTAGTCGCGTTGGAAGGCGTAGCAAATTCAGATCCGTCTCCGTAGAGAGTGCTTGTAGGTGTGTCAGGAATGGCACCCTGGGGGATAAACTCCGGGGCGTCCGGAGAAAGCGTGCTCTTCGACTTGTCGATAGCCATTGTCGGTGATAGAAACACAGGCGTCAATGTGGAGGGAGTTTGATCACTCCTAGTAGTGTCGAGCGAATGAATACTTGTGTGCCGTTGATTGACACTTTGTTGAAAATGAGACCACCCAGCTTGCGGGCGAAAAACTTGGGGGTGTCTCAAGCGACTCGGGTTATATACTCCCCGATGCTGGCCACATAATCTATATCTGGCGCGATTGATGCCTCTGTTCTGAACACGACGGTCACTGATGGCAGATCTGCCTGTCTGGTTTGATTGGGGCGCCTGAGGGGGGTCAGTCGGTGTGAGGAGTTCCCGCAGCGAGACTTTCTGCCATTCTCTTCTGCTGCCACGCTTCCTAGGGGCCATTGTGATGGTTCAGGGTAGCCAATAGTCTATCAAGGCAGGCAAATAACTGTTAATAAAGTGGACAGGCAGAGTGAATTGTCAGGCTGCTTTCATTCCAGGTCGGTGGCAACATGAACTCAAAAAATCACAACGAAAATTAAGACGACGGAGTCAATCAATTTTAAAGATATGAAGAGAAGACGATAGTCTACTTGCGCTGTCCGGGAAAAAGATTGACAGTCTTGTAGCCTCCAAATTGGCAAACATGAGTACGAAGTAGTTTCTAAGTTGGGAAATATAACCCTGTGTTGTGCTCTACCCTTCAAAAAAAAAGCGCCTAGCCCTATCAATGTTTTTCTATGCAGCAATTGCCTGGGACGTCCTTTCTCAGTGCTTGACTTCCCCACTATCGCTCTTGCCCCAGAAATACATTCCCAAGATGTATCTGGAAGGCCCGATGTACCTTCTTCCTCGAGGGTACTGCACCTTGACAGTGTCGCTAGCTGGAACGTTTCCCCGGCGAAATATTTGCACTGCGGAAGTTTCTTAGAATAGCGGCTCTTCTGGAACAACATCTTTTATTACATATCAATACCATGTGCAACTTCATCAACGTCCACAGCATCGCGTTTCACAACTCTTCAAGTCTGTATCGACCTCGACCCCGGTGTATTTCGTAATTTGGATGTTTACTATAAAGATACAAGGGGCGGATGCAACCATCCAGGAATTCAGACGACGAGACTTTGTACCTTACCAAAACTACTCCCTCTCGGACACTAGACATCACACAACCAGACGTTTACCTGTCAAAATCCATCACTTCATGGCGGCAATTGTGGTCCATATTCTCGTAACACCAGTGCCTCACCTAGTGCCGAAAACACGTGACTGAATGAGTGGGTTCCAACCCTGGTATCACTGCTCGGCAACCCTAACACTGACCACCACAGAACGACAGTAATGGGAGGGATGACTGTGCATAGTGAGGAGATACATACCGGACCGGAACAATGTTGTTAGAACTCACGTTACTTTATACAGGCACTATTTTCGTTTGACGGGGGCAGTGAACGCTATAAGTCATAGGATAGCCAAGCGTATTGGACCGAATAGACACAGCTACGCTGAGATTAAAGCCGATCAACAATGATCTATTGGATGGTATTATATCGGTGCCGTAAGCAAACCAAGACACACCATAAAACAAGACAGCGTGGCGGCGAGAAAGTCAGTAGCTAGAAGAGCAGACGATCGACAAGTATCACTTACGCTGGGAATCTAAGGGCAAGCAAACGCATGTACATTATCTGCTGCAACGAAGACCTACCTCATTGTGTACATCAAACATCTTGCAGAAACCCGGTCCATAGAAAGTGCTATGACTACACTGAAAGAAGACCGGTATGAACGAACGTATTGATTGTAACTGGAGATATTTGGGCCCTGTCCGAGCTACCATCTCGCTCAACAGGCCCCGAGTCTCCGCCAGCCGACCTGCCTCCGATCCCAATCTGGCTGGCACCGGTCAGCCCCATCGAGCCCCTCTCACAGGCAGGCAAGAGGACCGTATTCAGAATGGACTCCACCTCTGTGTAGTGTAGCATGCAATATAGTTCTAAATGTTATCCATATGACTTTGGATCTCCCATGTCTCCTGGGGTATGTAGAAATCAAACAGGGCTGTGGGGTGGGGAAGCCGTCGCCCTCCCATGAAAACCTGAGGTATCTATATACTAGGTTTACACAGAAGACTAGCCATCATACCAGCGTTCTAGTTTCACACAGCCTCACTGGTGATATGTTTGGCGTTTGATCAAGGATTCACCTAATACACGGAAAATATTTAGATCTTGACGTCTACTTTGGGCCCCGAGTCAGTTGCGACCAATGCACTTTGGAAATGTATACTTTGCCAGGAAATCATAGAATGGACATACATATATTTCCGTCTACGTGATATCAATACGGTCAACCAGAGCGACATAGTGTCGATATCCATACACGAATCATAAATCGACAGGGACCCACCAAATATCTTGACACGAAGTAAACAATTGATGAAAAAACTGAATTTTCCGCGCCACAATACCCTAAATGTATGCAACCCTCGACCGCTCGTTTAAAACACATTCATCAGTTTTAACGACCGGGACGCAATTCAAAAACAAGTAATAAACATATAAGGCTTTGAAGTCTTTTTTCTTTTTCAAAACGGGGTTTCTAGTGACACATCCTGTCTTTTGCTCCAAAAATGAATTACGTCACGACCAACCATCCAAGAATACACTTCTTTTTGCCTTCAATTAAACCCAACAATTCACACAAGTAACAGATAATGTACCCATAGCTAAGTGAGGCCAAAGGTGAGCCGGGACCGCGGAGCCTGCCTAGGTCTTTCGCGACCAATAGGCTTCAGACACTATGTTATATAATCAGGACGTTAGGCAATGTACAGTAAAAATGGACGATAGCGAGACTTACACACAATAGGGAGGACGAGAAAATACTGGGGCATTGCCCTCTATATTTCACCGAAAGGCCCCCCTCCCAGAACAAGGCTATCGCCCAGTTTAGGCCCCCTTGTGCTTAGAGACAAAGGTTTCCGCGGGTCCCCCCATTCTCATCCGCATGAGAGCGGTAGCAGCAGCCACCTTTTCGGGGTCCTTATCAGGGCGCGCCTTCTCTCCGCAGTTTACCCGCAGAATGATTGTGCGGCCCTCGCGGGGAACCATCTTAAAGACACAGCCTGTGGCTGTAACACGCTTCGTGCTGTAAGGCTTCACGAGAAGCTTCACACGGGTCGCGCGAGGGGTGGAACTCTTCTTGACCTTCAAAATAATGCGAGGCATTTGGAATCTTGAAGAGAAGCGTGGATTTGACGTGAGTTGTGAATAAAAAGTGAATGAAGGGGCGAGCAGAGAGGAACTTCAAAATGATCGCGATGTAACAAACGTTGAAAAAGAACAAGGTTGAGTAAAAAAAATATTTCTGCGAGGTGAGTATGAAAATAATACAGAGAGAAATGGGAAGAGTAGTCACAATTTATAGACAATTTTATAGGTCAGGTTTTCACTTCGATTCGGAGGTGGCTCTTAAGGCACACTGATGAGTGAGCACCTCATAGTGATCAATAGAGGGGCTCCCGAATCCCGCGATGTAAAAGCTCGAACTATTCTTCAGAAATGCGGAGGCCCAGTGGCACTTGTACGCGCCTTTCGAGATGACCCCTCTTCTGTGTCTCACAGTCTTGCTCATGATTACTGTTTATGTCCTTTTCTAGTGTTCATGCCAAATCGGGAACATACAGTAGCGTGATCTAGAGTTCAACCCATCGGAGTACTGGTTGTCAGCCCGACCCAAACTCAAGTTATTGACATAAGTAGACATCTCTTCGTAACGCCTCAAGATAGAACACCTTCTTTCATCGGACAAGGTGTTGATGGAATTTGACAAACACCGTTTGTGCGTCGCCATATTGGGCTTCACATCAATAGACTAGACTAGGAAATACGCTAACCTAAATAGGGTTACCGGCAGCTGCGACAAGCTATCCTTGTATCCCGCAAACGGTTCGGCCCGCCGCTTATGCAGTGCCGATCTGAGCTTAAAAAGTCTGATCCAACATAGACTCGGCATAGTAAAACGCACGCCCTGGACAAACAGGTGACCTCTATGTTCCTTCATAACAAGACTCACTGCACTTATAGAGGGTATCCTTGTAAACACATCGCACCCCACCAGAATCACAACAATGAACCCCGCCGCATTCATTTACGGGGGGTTGGAGTAAAGCTTCCTGATTTGTCTAAGCTTTTTTATTTTATTCATTACCCTCATGTAGGCTCAGCCTTTGAAGAGACCTGCCTAACATGAATTGGGGCCATGCGGATACACAGATACTTTCGGCCTTCGTTGATAGTGAAGAATTGGGACGGAACGGAACAAAATGGCACCCCCCCGTTGGCAGCTAGGGTGGTCTGTTGAAGGTTTCTTCCAGGTGACTGATATTCAGGCGGTGGGGTGAATCAATACCCGTAATAATCTTCCAATGCCGAACAAATTCCATTGTGAGCCTAAGGGCTGCGGGTCACCAGTCGCTCGGTAGGGTTACGGCACCACCACCTGATGTGAGAAGCCGATTTACATTGCAATTGTTTGGTTGGTCTTAATAGTGTCTGCGTTTTAATTCTTTCGATTATTGATTGTGTCCGATGGTATCTGTTTCACCCTTGCGGAGAAAGTTGATTATGGGCGATCGTAAAGTTGCAAATGTGTGGGATCTTGAGAATCCAGACCGGGCCAAAATGGCGCCATGCTCGGTGTTCACGCTCTGGGCCGCAGGTAACCGACCCTAACGCCTAGCGCTAATTCACAACGCGTAATATGTCTCATTTCTGTGCTGAAAACTTCGAGCATAAATGGCTTGAGAAGCTGCACTCCTGTGATCTGGCTATTATACTTTATCTCCGTGAACAAATCGACAACATGAAGAATACTGTCCGAACAACGGAACTTGAGCTACAAACCCAAAATGCTTGGCAAATGACAAACCCGCGGCACCATTTTGGGATTGGTGGCAAATGATAGCTGCCCGCCAGTACGGAAAGAACAATGGTCACAAGGTAAGTGTCTCCAATTCCCCAGTCTGGATGGTTCAAGCTTGCCAAAGAGGCCATGAATCACCATGCCCCAGATTTTGTGTGATCACACACGGCTGCAGATCCATGACCGGCGTTAATACCCATGTTCTGTGGCACTCTATGAAAGACTGTTTCTGGCAGAAGGAAACTGTGACGTTGATTTTAAGTTTCCAGGGACTTCGCGAGGGTCCCTTCCATGCCGGGGGTTGCACGAACTGATGTCCCCTGTCATGCAGATCTAAGCGATCGAATGGACATGTATTTTCCGAGCAACCCCTGTCTGTGGAACGAGACAAAATAACGACAGTTCTCTAGGGGCACAGCTCGAAATATTCTTCATGGTTCCCGCATTTCCGGATCGTGAAGCCGTTTCAGCAAATCTCATTTGCTGAACCACTAGCGCGCGAGAATATTTTTGCGCTTCTGCCTGAAAAATTGTGTCGTTTTTGTCGGAGCGATCAATGTGCGCTTATCGATAATGAATTACCCCAAGCTTTGTCGCTAGCTGACTTTGGATCGTTAGGGTTATGGGTTACTAGCGCCGCCACACGCCCTCGTCAACGCCCTCGCATGTGTGTTTCATGGTGACGTCAGCAAACACATGTCATCAATGATTATGTGTTAAGTATAGCCTTTGACTTTCATGATATGATTGTCGTTATGAGTTCAGCATTGCTCGTTCCCCGCTGACTAACACGACGACTTCCACTCTGGCTGCGGCTCTCGCGGAGGCAAGACGCGATACACTCAAGTAAGTGACGAGAACGATGGCAACCGCATTTTAACGGCCGTAAGGTCCTTTGAGACCCGGGTTCACGATGTGAGTCTCCCGTGTTTGACGCTGTCATGACTACACGCGTAAGAAAGATTTACCGGGTAAATCGTGACCATTTCAGCTATGAGTCCGTAGAAGATGTTAAATCCTTTAAGTTGAGTGACATAGTTGTCCCCGAGAGTACACGATAAGGCACCCGTGTAACAAGGCAAAGTCTATTCCTCAAAGCCCAAAAGTTCGTAGATGGGACATAGTAGCTCGATAGAAACACCCTACCCTGCTGTAACAATGGGAACTGTTAGAAGAGTCGGCCCATCCTATGATGGAATCTAGCCCGGCAGCTATGGGTCTATTGGCCGTGAACCATATAATGACGGAATCCTTTGTCACCCTACCCGTTGGCTATCAAGGGTGTCTGCCTAACACAGACCACTGCCCCGTAGATAAGGAGCAAGTATGTACATACTGGCATTGTCTCGAACGTATGGTTGCCGGTATCACATTGTCTGAGTCAGTTTGACATGAATCCATGTGGATACCCGAACACACTGGCGCATACACTAGAAGACCCTAGATGGAAGGAGTTAAAGTTGGCAGGTTCAACGTCATGTCACACACCATTATGTATACCAGTAACACGACTGTGTGGGAAGAGCATCATGCCATCATCGACTGATATGTATGCATATGCGCTCTACATTTGTACCAACGATAGTATCCATTCGTGGGCGCCCTTTCATTTGCTTGTTGCTGTTTCATTGGGTTCATAGCTCTGCTTGACTAGGAACCCATACGCCACAAACGGCCCAAGTACCTGGTGATAGGCCCAGGCGTGCGTTGCAAGATGCAAGGTCTCTGATGCAGAACTTCCCCGAGGCGGCTAACTCCGACTTTTGTAAAACCGTTCAGTCCCTGTCTGGGCCTTCATGAAGGCTTGCTTGATCATAGTGGTGTTAAGGCTGTAGTCTCGTAATTCAAAGGTTCCCTATACCCTCTGGAGTCTGAAGAACAAGATCGCCATATAAAACAAACAATCAACGGGGCTTTTACTAGTGGCCCAAAAATTATGAATGAGGTATCCTAGGTATGACCGTGATAGTGGAAGAGTATATATGACTGTGATGTTCATACATCCAACCAGGGGTCCATCCGTCGGCTCCAATATCACGGCGGTCGAAGAAGCCTTCCTTTCATCGAGCGTTCATTGCCAACTTGTCATACATGCGCACTACAAGACACAATGGCCTAGCACGAATTAGACGGTTTCATTAATAACCATGGTTCAGGGACACGCATATTTTTGCATTCACGACCAAGTTTGCCGACAAAGTGTTGTATATCATATGTATTTCCATTTGCTACCGATTGAGCTATCTAAGGGTGTCCCTAATGTAACAACAGGCTAGCCTCCCCTGTCTCAAAGTTCACTTGCAGGTAAGGCGTGGCCATATAAATCCACGCCTTAACCCAAAACCCATCCATGCTCAATATCTCCACTTCCGTGAGATTGAGGCCGGGGAGTGGGGCCGAGTCCGTGATGAGATGACTGATGGCGGTGTCATCCTCGAACCCACCATACCAATCAATGACCCTAAAGCCATCAGATGATCCTTCGCCTTGATCATCCGGAGGCAATAGCTGACCCGAAGTCACGAATTCTGGGGCTTCCGTGTTGAGGCCGCAATGCGCGGTGCGCTGAAATTTCTTTGGCGCAAACGCAGGCGCTTCAACATTGAGACCTTGCCGCGCTATGGCTTGAAGCTTGGTTGAGATGAACTCCTGCGCGGAAGGATTCAAAGAGCTCTTGTTGGTTATTGGCTCAGCTCCCGAGCTTTTGCCGGTGGCGGCCATAGTCTTGTTAGAGAAACCCGCCAGCTTAGGACTTGCCTCTAACGACGTGGGTGGGGTCAATTCGGAATCCTCCGCAGGGAACCGAGGCTCAGTGACGCCAGAGCTTGGCAGTCTGCGATGCGCGGCACCGATCTCACTAAGCATTACAGCGTCGCCTCCCGCAAGATCGGCGGAGGTCGCGCTGAACTTGCGGGAGCCTGCACGCGAAGACTTCTTGGCGCATTGGAGGCGCTCCCAGACCCCTTTCCCTTTCAGGAAATGGTTCGTTTCTTGGAAGTCCGGCGCTCCTGTGAATGAATGGTTAGCGTAGCTCCGTACGGCCCAAACAGATTGCAATAACTTACTTGTGTCGGATAGTCCACCCTCGGTGTCATTGATTTGATGTGAATCATGCTCCACATCGACTTTGAATCCCCAGAGTTCCGGGCAGATACGCAGCATGGGGTTTTCTAGGTCCTGCGTGGTTGTCGCAGTGGCTTTGCCGGAGCAAGGGGACATGCTCGACATTTTAGCAGTGCAATCCATGGTGAAAATTGTTTTTTGAGGGGGAAATGAAGAAATCAAGTAGTTGTAGCGATTGTTGTTAGGAACGGGCAGTACACATGAAAAGTGAAAATGATCAGATGTAAAATGGAAACAGCGGAGGGATAGAAACCCATATCAGAGCTAGTCAAAATTAAAGTGAACTTGGGTGAAAAGGAGTTTTGATCTTTTACAAAATGTAGACGGGGATGGCTACGGTTTATATAGACCGGTTTGCGAGAAAACTCTGCACAATCACCACCAATGTACTAGAACGGTCGTATTACCCCGCCATGTGGCAGGATCATCGTTAAATCTGTCTCAGTGTGCGTACAAGTTCCTGCCAGCCGGTATTTGTCGATGTCTCACGTTGTGGAGAAGCCCGCTACATTGGATATACACCTTGATTCTTGCAATCACTTACTGTCAATCGACTGCTATCGATAATTCCGGATTAGGACATGATGCCCACAAACCAGAAAAAGGGGACTATTTCGCCAATGAAGACAACCAACCTATTCGGCATAGATCACTCGGACGTTTTGGGTATACCTATGGGGTCCGAAACTAGGTGCCTCCTAATAATGTGCTCTAACATTACAGCGCATGGGGCCTATAACAGTTGAAAATAGGCATTCCGATCGTTTTTCCGTGGTGGGGCTCGATGTATAAGGTACTAGCACCTCACGCCGAAGTCACGGGTCATCCCTCGGTATGTATGTATGTCCGAAAACAGACTCTCCAGACAGCCGAACTACAATGAAGCCAGAAGACGTGACCGTTTTAAATCAGTCGCACCCTGATTCGCCCATTAATTCAAACACAACCTGACAGAGCTGGAGGCCAACCCGGTCACATTAGCTAGTAACAATGCATCTTCACTACCCCGCACCTTCACAGGCGATCTTCCGCGACCAACTATTTGTACATCCGTAGTAGTGTCACATGCAAGCTAAGTCTTTGGGGCTCTCTTTACAGATACTTAGTGTGCACAAGATCTCTTGAAGCGCGCGAACCTCTGTTGTTGACAACCACATAGTCGGTATTGTTGGCTGGTACATGCGGGGTGACGGAAGCTTTGGATATGCACGTCATGTACGTACTTAAAGACGTTGTCACTGGACCGATATCTCCTTCCGCGGACTGTCGTATCTTCGGAAGTGCATCCCCCATCTAAATGTACCTGCCACGTGCAGAATCACTCTCCTCGCGGTTAGAAATTCCTGATTTCTTTGCTTCGGGTTCAAACTCGGAGATTGAGACAAACACACAATGCACATGTACCGTTCGTCACGTGCGCTTCACTACATATGTTCTTCCCCGGTCATTTTCACTAGCTATAACATATAGGCATGTACCAGTGTGGTAGAGAAGAAGAGCTAATGTTATGGTGAGGCCCCACTAGTTCGTCGAGGTAACCCCCCGCTGATAGGATTGCTCCATAACGGGCTGTTAGTTAAACTGGCTATCGATATAGCTTTTAGTAGTAGTGAAGAAGAAAGGTATAAATAAGTTGGTCCCCACCGGGCTCTGCCAAGTCAATACTGCTACTTTTTCTTCGTCGCACACTTGAATTCTCTTCCGAATCTGACAATATCCCATCTACTCTTCATTTACATCCGACAAAATGGCACCTTTCCAGAGCCACATCATCAAAACTATGTCTGTTAAGTTTGCCAACCTAGTGAGTCAAATATCGACATCATGTTCTGCCACATCGCAAATCTAACATGTTGAAGACGGTCAACTCTTTCGTTGCTAGAAATGGGCGCAACGCTACTACCCTCAATGCTACAGTTAGTAGCTCTCACAACGGGACCTTCATGGGCTATAATTCTACTCGTAGCCCAGCTCAGGTGCACTACATTCCAGGACACTACAACAACCCGCCAAGTAAGTCTATACACACTATAAAACCCGTATTAAAATTCAACTTCTAACGAACAAAAGGTGCCCACCTCCCCGTGGACGACGACCGTCACTCTTTTGTTCAGGCCTGCATCATCGCTGTCCTTGCTGTGTTTCTCGCAGCTAGTCTGATGGGGTTATGCTTCGTTTGGGGCAAATATCGCCACGCTGTCGAGCGGGGAAAACAGCAATGGAATGTTACTGTCACCCATGAGCATCCTGCTGAGGATTTCGAGGGCGACAAATGCCCTGATGAACACAAGGCCTTCCTGCGCAGCGTTGAGAAGCATATCGAGATGGAGATTTTTGACGACGAAAGTGACTGCACCAGTTTGGTTTACCCTTCTTAGGTTGTTAGGTGGATTACAATAGTTGTTTGATTGCTTGTATAAAAGCTTGTTTCTTTTATTTGACGTTTTTGTAAGGTGACTCGGGACTTTGAGAGGTGTTCAAGTTTTCCATTCCAATATCAATGTGTCAAAACATGATGTACCATCTTACATGTCTATAATGTCAATTAACTGTAGAGAGCACCGGTCTCTATTTCTTCGGTAACAACCCCACACTCAATGATGTGAGTGACAGGGGTAGGGATACCACATTCTTCGCATGTTTTCATTGAAAGTAGGCAAAAGTCAACTGTTTGGCGGCATCTATGCGCTCCGATGCTGATTGGTTGGTTAATACCTGTGCGGCAAGATAGGACAAGGCTGGCTGTCCATCTAGCTCGACATGGCCAACGTCTTCTTCTGCACTGACCCTCAGTCCAAGTCCAAATGAACCCTCTGAATATGCACAGTTTGTCGAATAACATGCACTTGTTCTCGTGCTTTCCCTTGATCATGCTTCCATCCCGTTCAATGGAGCTTCTGGATATAATGGCTACTACCTAGAAAATAACCCGGTATGTAAGCAGGGCACTTGGAGACCTCCACTTCCAACATCATTTTATGAAAGCCCCGATATTTTACTAACATGCCACTCATTTCAGATTTGTACATGTCGAGACGCTACGCGGTCGAACGTCGGGCGAACCACCATGCCACTTCATGGATACAAAGACCTCAATCAACCAACATGTCGACCTCCAAGAAGCAAGTCGAGAGCTGAATCCTTTTCCAACAGATGGGGCTACTGACAAGGCTTCTCACCATCCTGCCATGAGAACTTGACGTTCTTGATGCCCGCCAGACGTAGCGCAACATCGGCCACAGCACGGCCGACTCACATCATTACGCCTATGACTTGAATAGTTTGCGACGTAGCGACGTACAGAAGCTTCAACTGCATATTACGTCGTCTCTGAACAACTCTCCGAATACTGTACTGTCATTGAGCTTGTTATCTGGTTGGGCCGTGTGCCATCTCTCGGTCCGATGCGAGAGGGGGCCACGACCTGCGATACTCTGTTAGGTGGTGATACCGGTCGCCTTTTGTGGTTACCCGTCAATACGGAGTTATTGCTATTGGGGAATTCAGTCAAGCATGGAAGCAGCCACATCACAGAAAAGGCTTTTGGCGACGACCTTCAGCCTCCTAAAAGTTCCAACAATACGGCCTGAGCCCAAACTTCCCGACGCCTGTCAAGCCACCAGAGCATACCAGAGGATACATGTCAGACCGACCACATGTCAGGCAACATTAGCGAACCGATTGTGCTAAATCTTCCGGCGATTACTCCATTCTAACCTCCTGGTCAACTGCTGCCCTGTGTAATGGCTGCTTCCCGGTTGCGCGTTTCACAATACATGAGTAAGTCCGCTCGTGCGTCCTGCAAAGGCCCTGGTACGACATCCACCCACAACAGTGTCCAAAGGTTCCACTTCGTTTTGGCGCAGTCGTGGACTGATGGCTCACAATCCGTCACCTCAGCAGCGATGATGGCTGCCGTTCTACACAGGGACCATACTAGATCTAGGTTCTTGCTCGTTTGTACAAGAATGACACGCCGCAAAAACCGTATCCTTGATGTGACGTCATGAGAGACTACCATGCCTGCCTTCACTCCAGCCATTCATTATTGTTTAGATTCCCTTCTTCTCTTTTTCGCAGGATCGCGCAGCATGGCTGTCGGTACAAACTTGATCAAGCGACCCCCAACCTGGGGGCTATATACTATATCTCCACGGAACGGTTCTAACTCTTGTCTTATCCCCGGCGATGGGGAATCAACACGACACAGTGCCATGAAGCCTGAGGACCTTGGCTGTATCATTCTACTCCTGGTTCCCGGAGCCCGGGTCAATCGAGTTCCCGAGATCTACAGACCTCTTTCTTTTGTATCAGGACAAAAGCGAGGAGATAGAAGTTCTGTGTCAGTGGGTCTTTTTTTTTTGTGATCATTAATTGCACTTATCCTATCTAGGGATATGGCAATGGCGTGTCTTTCCCTGACAACGCAGAACTAAACTAATTTATGTGTACGTGCATGAATAATGTACGAGGCACATCTACCTGCACACTCAGGGTGCTTCTTCTTTTTCGTTTGATAATACCCATTACCCAAAACCGACTCCGAACGCCATTTTTGTCTCTTCCGACTTAGCATATAATCCAATAAATTCCGAGCCCAAAACCCATAAACAGTAAAACAGATGTGACGTGAGCCAACCCAGGTATACCGAGACAATAAGGAAATGGAACAGAAAAGAAAAGAAAAGGCAATAAAGGAAAATTGATGGTAGAGCGCCTCGTGCCCCGGGGGAACGCTTGTCATCAGAGAGTCGGGACTGACTGTGTGAT
>NETU01000545.1:303307-318223 GCA_003032515.1 Huntiella decipiens
CCACATCGATGCCACGCTCACATGTCGCCGCTGCGGCCTCGACAAAGACCGGGCGCACCCGTGGACCTGCAAGAAGCGACCACACCCATGGACCACTTCCTTCGTGCTGAAGCTGCTAAGGACTACGAGAGGACGAACCACGTTGATGACGGAACAAGTGAGCAAGGCCAAAAAAGAAGGCACCAGGACCAGAGAGGCGGAGGAAAATAGGACGTGCTGATGGCACCGGAGTTGTTTTTTTCCCTTTTGGTTTTTCGTTTGTTTTGCTATTTCCTTTGTCTTTTACGATTTTCTTTTGTTTTGTTTTTTTCACGGAGAGCTGGCACGAGCGTAGCCCTATAGCAGCCTTCGGGATATGCTGGGTGCGTGAGGGTTAGCGTTTGCAGGAGTAAAAGAGGGAGTCAATTCGGCTGATTGTCGGTGTGAAACGGGCAGCCCAGGAGCGTTAGTTAGCACAATAAATATCCATCATCATCACCTCTAAAGATAGCCGGCCTCCGAAGGATACAGATAACCCCCGGACATAAAGAGAAACAGAGCAACAAAAGAAAGCAAAAGAAAGAAAAGCGAAAACGGCCAAGCACAATAGAAGGAAAATAAAAACTAGATAGAATGTACCGATAAGCTGAACGAAGAGAAAAGAGACGAAGAAAAAATTAGCCAATGTGTATATGGAGGCAGAAGGAAAGCGGGGAAGGTGGGCGCGGGGTGTAAGTCTTGTGTAAGTGAACTGTAAGAGACTGCTCATGACAATGCACGCCCCAAAAGCTTAGATCATTGCGTGGGAGTAAACGTATTTAGATGTGCATATGTACATACATGCCTTCTCTTCCTTGTATTTCCCCAGACCTACAACCCGTCCTTGTCTTTTTGGTAAGACTTTGCGCAATATTTACAACTTTGAGGCAAACTCAATACCATCAATATTTCCAACATTTGTCGACAATATGACCCCAGTTTTTGCGACACCCAAACCATACACGATGTGCGCGACATATCATTAAAGTAACCCGGCAGGTTTTAACAGACCTTTCATTTACTGGAATCACCGGCCACCTTTGAGTTGGCCAATTCGATGTTCGACCGTGAATACACCCTCCACGACGCTTGCACTCACTGAGAGGAGTACAATAAATCGACCGATGAGTGTTATCATTCGATCACGCCATTTTGGCTACAGTCTCTCTCTGTGCCGACTGGATAAGCAGCAACGCTGTAGCGTGTTGGCCGACAATATTGTATCCAGTTTGTGTGCTAGAACGTCGAATTCCTGTCTCCACCGTCAATCGCATTGTGAGCCAACACACAAATACGTATCGCAATTCTGCTTCCTTACTACGAGAACCTTTACTACAAGCGCACCGTCAAGGCTGCTATCCAAACATCAGGTTGAGTAGGACTCAAAATGTAGATAAAATCACATCGTGCTTGGCAAATCTTTAATATTGAGTGAGGACATGCCGAGGGACTGGTTGGTTAGTTCCTTTACAACCGCACATGAAAAGAACAAGAATTCGCCAATCGAGGCGAAAACACCCCAAACCCCAGAAACGGACGTCTCTGTTGCGTTCTGGAGAATAATGGGCGGTTTCTTGCCACGCCCAGCGATCGCCCTCCCCGCCCCCACAAACGAAAAGCCACGCGTGCACGTGTATGTATGGGCAAAAGGGACCAGGAATTTAATATGAACACCAACCAGTATTACATCCGCACTTACATGCAGTTAATTAAAGTTTGGATGGTCGTTATTCAACGAAAAGACGACTCTGTGGGACAGCATGGGCTAGAATCGCCGTCTTGCCACCTATCTACACCGCAATAAAAGGACTTTGAAGATGGCAAAAAATGGAGAGTCTCAAACATACAGGAGATGATGATGAAGTCTCCCTCCGTCAACGGGGAACAAGAAAATCCGATTTTACATGTTTATACCAGCGTTTTTGTGCAAGTGCCATTTTGCCCCGCATGTTCTCAAACAACACCCCGCACGGTTGCGCTTACTTCTGAGTTGGCCGAGGAGAAAAGGGCTGTTTGATAACTTGAAATGCTGGTAAAGGCAAAGATCTATATTGCGGCAATACTCCGAGTACGTCTGCTGCGCCAGTACTGTCAGCTTAATGGCCGGATCCAACCCACGGCAGAAGTTAAAGCACCATCCGTCACTCCCATGCATGCGACAGCTTCACTATATAACCTACGGACGCATGATGACGATACAACTGTCAAGTGATACCTGAAAACAATAGTGGTCACCAAAGTGGTCTCGACAAACGATTCGGTTTGAGAGTGGTCTCTATCAACAATTATGTTCGATTGATCGGATGTGGGAGATGATGTTCCGAGCTTCCGCGTAACTGTTGTGATAGACGGGTGCCTGACATCTTGGGTATATAGTCTCTCCCGATCTCACGCTGTCTCGTTTCTTCTCTTCTTCTTCTAGATAGACAACTGATCTAACAGTAACAGAACCAAAATCAATACAACTATCTTGACCTTCTCTCCATACTCTGATATTCACAACGATACCCACACTTTAGCAACAACACGCCGATTGCTGTATAACATACGCCGTTCGAGCTTCTTTACTCTACAGCATCAACACTTGGTAGATTACGCGGACGTCAAGTCTTTCCAAGCCCGACAGTCTTTCAGGTGTAAAGCAAATAACAGTGGACTCTCTTGTGTTGGTCGAGGACCGGACCTTGGGTTACGGGCTACGTCTGGTCTGGTCGCCAATACCATCAACTTCATATGCTTGTAATGTTGAGGGACTTGTTGAAGCGTCGGCACAGGGAAGTCGGAACATAAGCCTGACTACTACTATGAGGAACCGCTTTAGTAGTGTAGGTCCCCTGTTCAAGTAGATGGGGCGCTAACATGTCTTTTTACCACGCCAAAAAAGATACAATATGGACAAAACATGCATTGGGCCATCTATTTCACCTATGGCTAATTACCCATCATTAGTCTTTCCTTTTCGCTCTTTTTTCTACATGGTATTCTTCATCGATGCATTTGTTTCTCTCAAACTCCTTTTAACATCATCTTTATTTGCTTTTTTTTCTAGCATTATCATATTTACAGCCATCCGCTTCGTGCATTTTCCCATTTATTTATCACCGAAAAAAACATACATTCGCCATATCATTCTTCGAAATGGCTGATATCCCGACTGTCTTGAACTCCTTCCTCAATGGCGGGAAACCGTCCGGCAACGTTAACACCTTTACTGCGGAACAGAACGCCACAATCCGGACAACGTGCAATCTTGCTTTTATCCTGAACCCAGTCGTTACACCCGCCGTGGATGACGAAGCTGATTACTAAACAGTCCGAGAGACTTTCGACAACAACTTGTTGACTATCCATGACGGCGCGACAGCCGTAGTGTCTCGAGCGAACCTTTCTGGCTTGGTTTCGGGACACGCCATGTCGTCCAATGCTTCCAATACCTCCCTTGGGCCCGCGCAGACTCGTGCTCTCCCGACCGCACTACTCTGAACAATGTTCCTTTGCCGGGGATTGCCGAAATAATTGCAACCGCCACTCAGCTCGGATATGATGAGCTGGAGGATCAGTCTATTGCTGCGACGTTGGGTGTCGGGTTAATGGAGCACTGGAACTCTGCCGACGAGGGTGCTGTCTAGCACGACGACGATTTCGATAACGAGGAGATGCGCTTTTATGGCGACAGCGCTGTGCACGTCCATGAGTAGGCCCACGATATGACCTCGCACTAGAACCAAATCTGGTGGTCATGAATACGCCAAAGCTTTCTACTCATTTCCATCGGTTTGGAGTTCAGCGTATTGAAGCCCCGATGTATGCCGACACCATTTCGTCACACAGGTCTGTCCCAAAAGGGTCCTATTCATTTGTCGCGGTGTCATACGGAGATTCGTGATCTCCGTGGCATATACTTCGACAGTGTTTGTTGTTTGATGAAAGTGTTCTGTTCTCATAGACATTTTTATTTTTATCAAATGCCATGAGTTAATGCAATCACGTATCCCGCGGACATAGATCTAATAACCGTCCAGAAGTCATACACCTTAATCAACGTCTTTCCCATGGTCCCCCTGCTTTAGTGATAGTACCAGTACCTTATATCCACATTGTCCCCGACATCAGACGAGTCTTACTTGATTTAGTCATCTCTCAAGTACTGGATTTGTTAGTTGTGATCCGTACCGCGGTACCACCTGTGGTCTGTACATTCTCATCTCAATGGATCTCCAATCTACAACTCCCAAAGCTCACATCATCCAAAGCCAAGGCACACATGAATAACAACTGCGGAATCTTTGCGAACATGGCATCGCAAAGTTTCCATATTTGGCTGACCTCGTGTGTTATTCTATTCCGTGCCAAAACTGCGGCCTGCGTCCGACTTGATTCTGGGACCCGCACGTTCCGGATAATAAGCACCGATGTGTTCTAAACAGTGGCTCGTCGCCAACTTCTATGTTTGTGTTCACCATTCAGGTTTACCAGCATTATGACATCTAGTACCCACTATGTGATCATCTTGGCCGAGTTTACCGGTTCAGGTGGTGCGATCGTACCTACCTTCCTCTTCCGTGACCCTTTCTCCGTTTTTGAGTACTGAGTCTACTTTCCGTGGACCTCTGAATGAGTTGGAGCAGGAACCGGCAGTGTTGAGTTTCTGGCGTCAACTCTCGTTCCTTATAGTCGACTGTTGTTTACTATCTGCCAACGTTGTTGGTCCAAAGGTCTTCCACAGTACCATCATTACTGCATCTCTCACCCAGCTGTCTCATCTATGGTGTTGATGTCTGCGATTTCTTCCGTTGTTGCATTTTGACCACCTACATTATCTATTCCGACGACCTACTACGTTTACGCTCTCCTTACACTTTATAGTCACTTTCAGTACAAAGCATCTATTACATCAAAATAGCACTGTCGCCGCTCCTAGTCCTTTCAAAGTCGCTGTACTCCCCACTTCACTCAACTGGCGGGCTCGTTGCACACTGTATGTCGACAATTCCGTCACGGCCCTGCACGCTGCACTTATCAAGTTCAAGTACAATATTTCTGCCAAGAGTAGGTTACCCACAATGCGCAACCTTGCAAGCGAAGCTCTGACTAACATCGATAGTTTGATACTGAATCTTTCCGATATGTCTTCAACCACTGATTCCACCAAGGCTGCCGGAACCGAAGTTAATCGGACAAGGCCATCCATGCCGCCCCCCAGAACTCCCACTCGCGGGAAAATGACCTCTCCTACCGAGTACATTCATCAGGCCCAGATGCGCGCTAACCTAGGAGCTCCCCTTGCCCCTATTACCGCCCTCGGCAGCTTCCATGGCCGGCCTCGCCATAATCCCCTTCGAAAGATGGCCCCTCAAGTCTTTTTCGAAATTACCGCACCTGCGAGTCTTCATGATGTAGTCCGTTTTCACGCCGCACGCGCGGGTGGACTTCATCCCACCTTCGGTTAGAGCCTCAAGGGTCAGACTGTCGACGGAGATGGTTGCCTTGCCGATACTAAGGGTGGCAGATTTGCCGCCACTATCCAGCACAGACAGGCCATTACTGCGAAACACCGTCAGAGACGCACGCGCTTGAGGAATAGTTTCACAGTTCGCCAACAGGATAACAGCGTGGATGCGGTGGTTTCTAATGGCGCCGTATCTTCAGTGACCTGTCACAACGATGTCGATGGGGAGGTGGCGGACGGCGAAACGGATCCCAGCTCTCAGGAGAGCTCTAATGCTGATCCGTCAGTTGGTTCTTCGAGCGATTTGAAGTCCGACGTCTAAGGTTATTTAGAATTGGGTATCATCAAATTTTACGATAGCGCACAATATATTTTTCGTTTCAATAAAGTATTGTATGGAGTTTCCGCCTGTATGGTATATTGTGCAGTGTATACTGCAGCCGAAGCGAACCCGGGACTTTTGTCACACCGCTGCCGAAGAACTGTCCGACAGCTCTTCTAAGTAGACCGGAAATGGGCTTTGACTTGACGTACCCTTGCTGTCTGTTGCGCTACTTTCGTGACAACAGTCAGGCACAACGGCAATTCTGTATTGGTGGGGGCGAGGTTGTTGACATTGTCGTCATGCCCATGTGCTAGAGGCGTTTCGCACTTCTTGCATACAGCGTGGAACCCGAGATACCTTCATCATCCAGGCGGGCTGCGGGTATCGCATTTCGATTGGATAATGGGTGATGATGACCTGAAAGCAAAGTCCTTATCCGAGAGACTGCAGGTAGACCGGAGTGCATCCAGCTTCAACTGCCCTCTGAACGGTACCTATGGCAAACGGCCTAACAGAGGTAATCTCGGTTGCCGTTGGGAAAGGTATTGCATCGGGAAATACGAAAGAATCGGAAAGGTTAGCTTTAGGCCGGATGGTCGCTACGACTAATCCGTTGCGATCGATTATGAACCGGAATCATATCTATAAAGCTTGATACAGAATCATTATTTACCGTGTAGTCAACGTCTTTAGATGCATCCTTCGTAGGGGACGGAGGCGAAACACCATTGTAAATTCTCAGACTCGGCAGGTGGGTTGTAGAGGCCAGGATGGATGGACTTATAGTATTGGTTACCTAGAGACGGTATCGGTCATAGTCGTTAGACATTGTGAGCGTTGGCTTTGGTTAAAGAAGACTAGTTCGACAGCGTGGGCGCTGGTGAGAAGCATGAACTGGCTGGTGTAAGCTGTCGCGCGTCCATCAAGATTGAAGGCCTTCCTCATGAAAAGAAGAAACGACCAAGGTCAATATCGTCTATTGGATTGAAGTCAACATAAGAGTTGTCGGAGGACGAAAAGACCTGTCTTCGCAGACAGCGTCGGAAATGTAGAGACGTGATGGGCTTACCTGAAGAACAAGAGCGGTGTACCTTTGTGGCTTGAGCTGGATTGTAGCTGGTCATTGTTAAATATTCTCGTGAATCACGGGAGATGGTTTGTTGCTTCGGTACATTGTGTCAACGGGTTGGTTGATTTGATGATTCTGGTTGGTTCATCAGCGTCCATCGTAGACGGACGTGCGCGCTGAAGACCAGGGTTTTGGATACCCTAGTACTTTTCGGGGAAAGAAACCTAGTCCTGACGTTACCGTCTATTTTAGCAAATAGGCTCACACCCCTGTCGTGTATTTGTCGAGTGTTGCAAACAAATCTCAAAACATCAAGGGAATTGGCCATTGAGGCATCACTTTGTGTAGAGAACATGTGGTGAAGGGCCGGTAGAAATTCAATTAAAATAGAAGTAGTACAACAAATCGTTTGGCCGGTGTTTGCCCCGTAGAGTCGGCACCGCCACCGACTCTACCTGGAACCCCACTCGAGGTCATCTAAGATGACGTCGAACCCCAGCGGTCTAAGACCCCCACAACCGGCCAAGAGAAGGAAACAAAGTGGTAAGAATGCGATCCCCCAGAGAGCCATCAGTCCCCCACACGAACGTCCCGTCAGGTGCGCGAACACCCACCGGCGTCAATGCTGGCACCACCATTGACCAAGTGCCCGAACGAGTTGCAGTACTGGTCAACCCCCATAGCCCGTAGACTAACAGCCCGAAGGCTCCAACTGTTGGCTCTTGGTGTCGTATTATGTCGATCATTGTTGTCGTCGTCGCTTGTCGTTGACGTCGTTGGTCGTCGTCATCGCTAGAGATTGTCGTTGTTGGTCGTCGTTGGTCGTCGCTGTGTATCGTCGTCGTCGATCGTCATAGTCGATGGTTGGGGCTAAGATGGGTCGCCGAAATGTTAGTACAGTGAGGTCGGATAACAACGGTCCAGGAACCAAGATGGCCTCCGATGGCCATCACGTCTGATAAGATACTACAGTAATATCATGTAAAACCTACCCAGGGCCCAGTACAGGTAGTAGATGTCGATGGTGGTCAGGCTCGCACTACAGCCTTGCCCTTAATACCCGAGCGTTTATACAAGACCCTTCGCAGGTGTCGGCGATAACCCGACCACACGACACAGAACCAGCCAGCCCGCCCCGAGCAGCCAAGCTGCCAGGTGTTCCAGCCGGAGGTCGTACCGAGTCCCGCAGATACAAAAGTTATCGGGTATCGAGGGGACTGTAGCCGATTGCCGAGGCCAGTGGCCAGTCGTTCCTATATATCTATTCGCCACGCGAAGTCCTACGTTATTCTGAGTAAGGCTGTACCAGCTTTGACCAAGACGACGGGAACAACAGGCAGCGGATAGTATGATCATCGGAAGCAGTCAGCAATCGAAGAAGCGTTGAGAGTTGTCTAGAGCAGGTTTAAATGGCGATTGTCGGGAATGTCTGAGGTGAAACCGGATCAGCAATGAAATTTCAAACGGAAGACTACATCGACAAGGGCCAAATGGATTGCTTGCGTTGAATGGGATATCTGTTTTGATGACTTACTATAAAATGATTTTTTGGCGTTGGTAGTGTTGGCGTTCTGAGATGGAAAGAAGAAAAGGACGAAGTTTGGAAAGTTTTGGGGGGAATGGGCCCCAATTTATAGACACGGAGTTGGGCTTACTGACTGGGGACTCTAGGCAGAAATGATTCGATTCTACAAATGGCAGTCATGAATTGTGGGCCCCACGGCCATTAAACCGGGAAATGTGGGTCTTGCAACTCTAAATATGATCATTGTGGCCCGTGTGTGTAGTCCTCTACCGTTGTGGGGGAAGGCGCGCAGACGCCAGGTGACTGTGAATGAAAAATTGATTCTTGGTATACCCGCGGAGCCCCCCCTATCGATTACATATCCCGACGGACCTCGGAACATCCAGCTCCACTTTCGGTACGGCCCGACATGCCCTCATTTTGGGGCAGGCATTTCCGATTCATAATTTTGTGGGCATTTCACCTCCTGCCAATTGAACATGGGAAAGTGCGGGTTTGATTGTTGTGACCAGTGGCCCAGATTTTCGGGGCCTTGGTCGTGGGCACCAAATCTATTTGGAGGGGTACTGTGCAATTTTCCACCTTTTTACAACCATGCATGAGTTGAACCTGATCAAGGGCGCAACCACTCAATGCAAACCAGTCGCTTTATTTGGCATATTCCTCATTGCAAGTCTTCTGCTTTGAATTACAAACCCTTTCGTCTCCGTGTTGTTCAGGGTTGAACCTGGGTAGTTGCCACGTGGATCAACAATATTGCCTATTTGGGAGGTTACCCACATAATCCTGCGTTGTGATACCTTGCGAACCGTGCCCACGACGACTCAGAAGAATGGTTCATCCGACCCAATCACACCACGTGCTCGGGTTATCGAACCCTACCACAATAGTTCCAGTTTTCGTGATATCACTCAAAAGATCGCGATTGCCATGAGTGTTATATGCAAAACATTTGCATATTTAGTTCTCAAAATCCCTACGGTGTGTGTCTCGAATGTGAAAACACAACGCGCGTCACGCATTTTTTTCTCTTTTTTGCCCTCACAACGACCTGTACATAACCATTCAATTCCACTTTCAAAGCTCAAATACAGGTTGAAAAACAAGAACAACGCGCGATACTCGGGATCCCCTTTTTTACAAGCAACTAGCTGGCATCATTTTGGAAGATTCGAAGTTAGATACACAGTTGTTTTTGGTTGTGTGGTGTCGTCGGTTGCACCGGGGAGGCGGAAGCTGCAGCTACGGAGGTTGGTCCTAGGGCGCCCGTGGGACGTAGCCCGACGGCGTTTGGGGAGGGGTTAGTTAGGGTTAAAGATTTCAAAACTACGGGGTCTATATGGCAGGGTTCAACCGTCTCCCGGCCTGTAAAAAGAGGACCTAGTCCTGCTGATAGGTTATAAATGGAACAAATCAAATCAAAAACCCCGTCTTTTATTGCCTACTCCATGGTGTGTAAGTCGGTCCACCGTCTGTTGAAACTGAATTTCGGCACACGCGCAGTATATTAACGGACCGGCTGAAGCTTCTCGGTGCCGGAAAACCTCGGCGGACTCAATCGATCGGGGTATAAGCAGGCTTTTTTCTTGTCTTCTTTTAGACTTGTCACTTGTCGTCGTCCTTCTCTCCAAATATCTCGTGACATCTGGGCTTTGAAGGTAAATTCAAGACAACAGTTATCTCCTAGGTCAGTTGCGAGACGGCCACAGTTATCCCCCATATCCGCGCAACATCATCAAAACCCCCCTTCAGGTCTCGACGGCCATCTCCTTTACTCGAATCCTCACGACGACCACAAATTTGAAGGTAGTCAACTCCAGGTCTGGTTGCGAATACACAACACCCACCACTGCAGCATATTCTGAGACGACTTGAAATAGCCCACCGACCGTTGATGCCATTCTAAGCGCTTTTATAGAAACTTCAATTTTTTCTTCCGACACTAATGACGGTAACGTTGTAATCTTGTTGAAAATTGGCGGTACAATTAGTTTGTGTGATGTGTAGCCGAATGCTAATGTTCCGTTTCGAACAGACCCCGAATCGATACCCAAATACACAATACACTCTCAACCTCACCACAGCCGATGATACAAGGCCTTCTCCAAGGTCACTACAAAACAAACGAACTTCATTTCTGACGGACTCTCTCGGAACGCCGTCCATTTGCGCCGACAGTTTCAACAGTGACGCTGCAATCAAGTAAGACATCGCTGTTATATTCGGGTTATGTGCTAGGCCGCCAGACTCGAGTCAAACATATCGAGCAAACCTCAAATCAACAACCGAACATAAAATACATCTGCACAATTACCCTGCTCGTTGATACAAGCACATAGTTCAATCTATGGCCATACATGTGAATTTCATTTGCAAGCGCCTCTCCATACAAGACCTCTATAGCCATTACAAAGCCGTCTTTGTATCAATACTCTGTAACGGGCTTTACAACACAGAGGGTTCAGCCAATGCAAACTTGTCCATTTCGACTTGCTAATGTGAATTGTGTAATGGGTCTAAGTTTGCTATTTCTCGTGCTATTTCGATGACGATAACGTCATTGTTTGTGGAATATATAGACATCACGTTCACAACTACGGCCATGTCAAAAGGAAATGAAAATAAAAAACACGATATATTAACCAAAGTCCACCAATTTTAACTACCTGTACAGATGCAACATAGCCAATATCTAGTTCAGCATCTCCGTAATGGTGAGGTGGCGGCCAGGGACCTGGACCTCGACATCCTGGTCGTTTAGTAAGTCACCGATGGAAACTCTGCGGTATTCGGCAGAGTGGCGAGTGGCGACTGGAAAATACTCTGTGAGAATGTAGGCGAGAGTGGCCTTAATACGTAGGCCGGATGACTGGTGCTCTGGTGTGGTGAGGCTGGTCGATGGATATTAGGCCGGAGAAGACATGGTCTTGCACTATATTGATTGTTAGCGAGTCTATAGATATTTGTAGTGAGAGTGTGAAGGTTACTACCAAAAAGGACACCGGTTTTGGATCCTGAAGCTTTTGTTAACATGGCAAACGATTATCTTCAAGGAAGCGAATAACTCACTGTGATTCCGGATTAAGCCGTCTGTCCTTCATGCACCCTGCCACAGATTGCTCTGTCCAGAAGCGATCCAGGGACTGACGAGGCCCGAATATGGTGTAATGAAGTTGGAGAGGATATTTGGGGATTGAACGCACAAACAGCGCTGCTCCCTTAATTACCAGATCGTTTTTAGGCCCGGTGAAATACCGAACTAACCTCTCCACACCCTGGACAAACTGCAAGACATGTGAGAGCAGTTCTTAGATCACATCAGTCTGAGTCTGAAATGCGTCCACCACCCGTTTCATTCTGTCCAGGGTAGCAATGTATCTCTGGAGTTCTGTGGTCAACTGCTCTTTAAGCTGTGCTCACCCGGCAGCGGTAACGCAGTAACACCGAGGAAAACCGGCGTAGTCGATCATAGGAGGAACTGAAGCGGTGCCTTCTATCTAGAGATTTCTCTTGAGATCATGGGTGGCATAAATTATCCCGGCAATAGCCAGATTTCTCAGACGATCCGCCGGGAAAGGTCAGACCAGTGGCTCTCCGCTGCATCAAATCGGGAGGGGGTCTCGGCCGTTAGGCTGGGGAAAGCGAGCGGTGCAATTCCGTCTTGGGCACAAGCGACGGAGAATAGTAACTCTGGCAAAGATGGCTTGTGAGGTGCTGGCGGTGGTGTTTTGGGGTTCCACCGATGCGGCTGAAGGATGGCGAGAGAAAATCAGTCTCGGGGAAGGTCTCGAATCAGGGCTGGATCTCAGACCTTGAGCGGGGTTTCCGTATGAGTTGTTGATGAGAGTGCACATTTTGACTTTATAGATTGAATTTTTAAAATTATAATAGTAGTGAAATTTGTTTGTGAGTTAGAGTGCCGAGCAACTATTGAATGTGGGAGAGAGCGGTTAGTTTGATAGGCGTCGATATCTCTGGCATAATGCATGATTCCAACCTGTGACGTGCATGCGGTCCTCGTGGTCGCAACACCTTTACGATGATGACGTGACCCAAACTACAAGCATGCTGAGCTCTCCCAATACAAGGACTCCCCAAAGAGCGGGGTACTTACTATGACTTCTGGCTACTTAGCAGACCAGACACCAAACTTTACCCAATAGCAAGTGGATCTTGACTATGGATGACACGGCTGTGGAGAACTCTTCCACCGTCTACTTATGAAATAATTATATCATTTTCGCGTGTTGAGTGGGGCGGGGTTGAACGGCAGACATGTGTCTAGCTGTTATGACTACAGTGGCGCGCAACGTTGGCGACGATACTCTACTTCGGAGACAAAGAGAACATCCTGAACGCTGTGACAGCAATCCAGTATTCACCGCTCTGAATATATTGGGCCAAGGAATGTAATTGAATTTGTAGGTAGAAGTAGTTGAGCCCTCTGGGAGGGTGATCAAAATCGATGTTAGATAGAACACAAAAGGCCAGACGAAATGCGTCTGAATAGCAAAGGATATCTGATTTCAAAACAGAAGGTAGCGGTATGTATCCCCGCGTAGATAGCTTTGACACTGGGAGGGTGCTTAATCGGGGATCTTTCCGTCTTTAGACTGCCAGATTCTGGACCTTTCCGGGATAGTCGTAGATGATGGATCAATGAATGAAGAACCGAGGACCATTGCACAAGACCAAACATGTCTATTTATGTGGAATTCAAAGGGCTGTGAACTCTTATGGTGTGCCCGCGTTGTATTAAAGTAAAGAAACTCAAGATTACTGATAGACTTGCCAATACACGCGTGGTGTCTGGCGTCCTTAAAGGGTTGGCCAACGAACTAAATACAAAGTGGGATCCATCCCAAAAAAACAAGGTTCTATATGTAAAGGTATGGGATCGCGCAAGTCCTTAGATCGTTATAGAAACGTAGGGTCAATGATAATAATGTGAACTGTTGATAAATGTATAGATGCTTGCTCTTCTAAGTTCTATCCTATGTCACCTCCTGAAAACTATCGTGACATACTTGTCATCCAGCAACCCTAACACAGTCCGTGCACCATAATAACCTTAAGAACATCACTACATCACGACGACTTCACTTAAAACTGTGACACTATAAGTGGCTGAAGCGGACGCAAAATAGACAATCACACATGCCTCAGAGGGTTAACAGACAACATTGGTGGATAGTATACACAGAGTCGATTCAAATACCGCTTGCTAAGCTAAACAGAATAGGGCTGGTATATCAGAAACTACAATCTTGGGCACTGAAACCGTAATGAACGAGAATCAAATTTCAATTCATGTAAGAAGCGACCGTTAACTGGAAAAATATCCCTTTGTACGTAGAAGCCAACGTGATTCTCTCCTTGTTGATGGGCACATTCAACAAGTCGACGCTCGTTTCTGGTCGCCACTGGGTAGCCGCCATGGTATGAAATGTTTCTATTCTTTCTGTTGAAAAGCCAAGTACGTTCCGTGTTTCCTGACCTCGAGATCCCGCTGATTATACAAAAACGGTAGTCTATCGAAGAACAAATGTTGTTGTCTAGCTTGTCCCCCTCTGTCATCTATGTCAAATGTTCACACTTCCTCAGTTATTAACTAGAAATAAATACATTTGTATTGATATTTAATCTCGCGAGTAGCTTAATCCCATCAACCTCCACAACTAATAACGAGACCAGCCTCAGGGCTTTCTGGGCCAGCCAGCAGTACGTCCCCAAGTGGGCTGGACGTAAGTCTCTTCGGGCACAGCCAAATGAGCCTGCCCAGGTGTCGGAGCTTTATCACCAATTGCTAGCTGATTCATGGAAAGCTCTACCCCTTGGAGAATACCGTTGGCCGTGGTGCCTGAGCCCCGGACTGGCGTGTTCTGAGCAGTCAAATCATTGTTTTCACCTTTGTTGAGAACACTCAAACTTGAGCCGCCGACTTCATGAGCGTCCGCCGGCTGATCCTCCTTTGAACGGAACGTCCAACGACCCCCGACCACCGCAAAGTCGATAGCGGGGATCCCGGTTTTCGTCTTCTTCGAGTACTTTTTGTCGAAGTCCCACAACCCTTCAACCAACGAAAAGTCGGTCTCGTTGGGGTCGCGATTCTGGGCTCCAATAGGCTTCACAGTTGCTCCAGCGCGCTGTTTGCCTTTCTCAGCCGTCGCCTTGCTTCCATCATCATCCCAAAGGTGCTTGAAGCGTGAGACACCCGTCTGGTTGGGGTGCGGAGATGGTAGTGGAACGCTGGGGGGAACGCCGAGGGGGAATCCACCCCAGATAGGCTTCGACAGAACAGGCGTACTGGCAGGTCTAGCAACAGCTTGAGTAACGTTTTCCGCGAGAGGGTACGTCTGCACCTGTTTGTAGAAATCGCAGTTAGTCTCATGGTGGACCTCTTTGGCTTTTTCAATTATCCAAAGTTCACAGTCGGCAACAAGTACACTCACCTCAATAGGTTGCAAAGTAACTTCATCCTCGGTATCTTCCGGTACATCGGGCGTCTGTGCTGTCTTCAAGTTGTTAGT